>MU223961.1:1083352-1099952 GCA_018584345.1 Thuja plicata | reverse complement strand
TGTAAAGCCAAAATCCGGTCACTGTATGCACTGAATGAGTCCCTATCCATCTCCGCTAGCCTACAAGACTCCAATGATAGGCCAACTCCTCCGTCTCTGATGTCCACTCTAGAAAGGGGACATGACATCACCTAGGGAGTTGAGCCCATGACCCCCCCTTTCATTACACTATTATTATAATATAAGTGATTATAATAATCACTTTAAAATATCTAACACCTCAAAGTGATTACTAAGACTCCCTCTTTAAAATATCTAACACCTCCAAGTGTCTCAAGTGCTCCCCCCAAGACCGACTGAATACCAAGATGTCATTGAAGAAGATCAACACAAACCTTTGCAACTGATGCTGAAACATCTTGTTCATACAAGACTGAAATGTGGCTGGTGCATTGGTTAGGCCGAATGGCATAACCAAGAACTTGAAATGCCCACAGTGACACTTGAATGTTGTCTTCTCCACATCCTCCTCTCTCATTTGTATCTGATGGTATCCAGATCTATAGTCGATCTTGGAGAAGTAACAAGCCCCATGCAACTCATCAATCAACTCATCTATGCGGGGTATGGGATATTTGTTCTTTATTGTCTTCTTATTTAGGTCTCAGTAGTCTATGCACATGCGTAGAGTCCCATCCTTAACCAATACAACTGCAGATGCAAATGGGCTCTTACTAGGTTTGATATGCCCCATATCAAGCAACTCCTTTATTGTCTTCTCTATCTCATCCTTGAGTCGCTTGGGGTGTTTGTATGGGGTGATGATGACAAGTTTTGCACCCTCCTCTAACTCAATGATGTGCTCAATACCCCTATCTGGTGGTCTATCTGATGGAATATCACTAAACACCTTACTGTGTTTAGTTAATATCTCATGTATCTGTGGAGGATAATCCCACTTCGATTGCTCAATTGCGGTAGGCATCAACACACACTTTGTTGCCCACTCTACCTTCTCATGTCTAATCAACCTCTCCATCCTCCTCAAGGACACTGTGTGGATGCTCCCATCTATCATACCTCTCAATACATGCTTCCTCCCATCTACCTCAAACCTCATCTCCATGGTGCACACATTGAGGTAGAACTCCTCAAACATATGAAGTCATGTCATCCCTACGCTGACATCAATCTCGCCCAAACTCACAACATAGTAATCTACTCGAAACTCATAATCATTCAACCTCAAGGGAAAGTTGAGAATCCTCCTAGTGCAAGTGAGTATAAATCCATCTGCCACTCTCACTCTGAATCCCACACTTAGCCATAAGCCCCTCATCAATGAAATTATGTGTGGCCATTGTCTCAAGTAAGGTGATCACTCGTTGCCCTGCTAAGACCCCTCTCATCCTGAATGATCCCTCATTCTAAATGCTAGAAAGGCGTGCTATAGGTTTCTCAACTTCCTGCTCCTCAACTGATCCTTCTAATGCACCTTCTCCCTCATTGTCACAATGCTTAGTTTGCTGGTCTGAATTTTCAGAATTTACTTCATTTCTTGAAAGGCATTCCATCTTGTTTGCCTTTCCCTTAGAAGTGCACTTATGCTTAGGGTCCCATGGTTCCTTGCATTTAAAGCACAAATTCCTACGTCTCAAGTCATTTAGGGACTCATCATTAGGTTTTTGAAATGGTTTCTTTTGTTGTTATGATGTTTTATGAAATGGTTTCTTGTCTTATTGCTTGGGAAGTGTTTGGAAGAAGTCTTATTCCTCGAATCAGCATGCTCCATGCTCCTAGCCTTCTTCATGGCAAGTTGTAATGTGGGTGGGTCAAATGTTCTAACCCAATTGCGCAAAGGATCTGAAAGCCCCTCAACAAAAAGAATTGTCAACCTCCTCTCAGAGATGTCTGTCACCATCACTGATAACCTTTGGAACTCATATATGTATGCCTCTAAGGACCCATACTGCTTGAGTTGTGCAAGCTCGCTCAAATATATCTCAGACTCCTTATGAACAAAGCACTCAACGAGTCTGTTGGTGAACTCATCATAGGAGGTAATGTAGTGATGTCCCTGAGTGATCAATCCATTGTACCACCACTCATGGGCTATGTCATCTAAGTGCAAAGTGGCAAACCTAATCGCCTCCTCTGACAGGCTTCAAAGACAGGTAATTATCCAACTTCTGCACCCAAGCACGAGCTGAACATTTATCACCTCCATCAAACTGTGGCAAGGTCAACTTGCCTACAACCTGCTGGAATTCCCTGCTACCCTATGGAGACCTGAAATTTTCTTTGCCTGTTGAACCTTATCTGAGTCTGTTTTATCCAATAAACTGGTCCACGGTCAATAACTCTCTGACCTCAGGTAGTAGGGTCATATACTCAGTGTAATGATGTCAGATCTCCTCTGCCACTGAAATTTGTAACTCAAGCATGACCCTGTAGAATCGGTGACTTCTCCCGTGGAGTGAAAATTGGTTGTTGAGGCCTCGGAATTGAACTGGATGTTGCAGTACATTCACCCTATGGCCTGCTAGTCTCTCTTGTATAAGTGGTATGTTGAAGTTGTTCCTCTCATGACTAATTCTTCCTAGCCATTTGTGCCAACAGCTGAGACATCATATCCATTATAGTGTCAAATTTTCTCTCCATACTGGCACCGAGACTAAGAGACCTAAATAATTCCTTCTCTTTCTCAGCCATGGTGTCTGTCAAGGTATCACTGACTCTAAATTCTGTCTTGTGAATTCCTCTCCTGGTATAAGTTAGATACTACTGATCACTCATCCAAAAACTATATGTTGTTCACAGGATGGTAGGAATTGTCTAAGCTCTGATATCACTATAGTGATGCACCCCGGACATTGTAATGTCCACACGCATGCACACGAGCAAATCAAATTATTGTGCAATAAACGACCAACAAATAGATGTGTAGGAATGGAATCTCCACTGAATTCGAAACACAACTACGATTAGAAGAGCACTTGAAATAATCATGTCACTTTGAAATCCCTCTATTTGCTTCTTCAGCTCATTGACTGAGATGATTCATCAATGACTAATCTCTTCCATCTAGGATGTCATGATCACACTATTCCTAAATACAACCAATCGCTTATGTGTCCTTATTTGTGAGGAATCATACTTCGAACTTAATCCTTTATTAGTCCCCAAAGAGATATAGAGTCTTCGTTCTAAATGTATATATCCCATATGCATATCGCTGAAGTACTGAGTCCGCAGTGGGAATTGGCGGGTGCTTAAGTTTGGAATAATCCAATAACATGCATCAGTGTGTGCTTCCCAATTTTGTTTGTGTAACCTAGTAGATCAAGGTATCGAGCAATGAATAGAAACGACAAATATTGGGAGCACCTGAGATATAGTTATTACTATTAGTTTGCAATAGAATTTTCGGGTTAAACAATAGAACATATTATGAACCTAACAATACAGAGGTTGTCACGATAGTCTTAACTCCATGCTATACATTTGTATTGGACCTACCAAATATAATGTGTTCAATTACATCCACGGCAATAATCTTTATATCATTGGTCAATGACATCAAAACTAGTCTAGGAAATATTTTGTCTACTACGTATCACAAGTGGTATCCCCAATGGACTGAGTGATCTCTTGGTTCATTCTCTATCAAAAAGTCTTTTATCCAAATCTAGTTGTTGATACGTGTATTTTATGTAATATGTTTTGTCCCCTAGATACAATTCGATGCCCAATATACCATATCAAATTCCTCCCTGGTTTGGAGATTGGGTAATCATCAATATATTTGATGATCTCCTTCTCCCCTATCTTCTTCGTTGCTGACTAGGTTGATCATATGTTCTGATTGGATGCTCATTCCCTCACACACCGCTGACTGGATATTGATCCCTTTCTCTTGTTCGATTGTCTTGGTCAAATACCCTTACAGGGAGTGTAGAGGTTGCGACCTTCCTTGGTCGTGACTCTCCTATCGCTGCTTAATGTCATTTTTAATATATATTTTATGATATAAATATTATGATATATTAATATATATAAATATCATGATATATATATATATATATTAATAACGTATCAAACAATTATATTTTATTATTATTAATTCTTATATTATTTATTATATGTAGTTATATCATATTACAATATAATTTATGTATGTTTTATTATTATTATTTATTATCATTTATAAATATTAAATGATATATTATATTATTATATCAAATATTATATTAAGGATTATATTATATTGTTTTTATTTATTAAATTCTATTGTTTAACTATGATTTACTATTAATATCCTATTTCAAAACGGGGACATCACAGTTCGCCCTTCCCAAAATTGCTTGTCCCCAAGCAAATGCCAAATTAATGCGAGTGGCTTCTTTTGCGCAACCTTGATATTGAATGATAAATACAGATCTAGGGTTCACTCTAATTATTCTCTTATTTTAGTATACCTGCACATAGGAAATACACTTGGAAATACAACGTATGCACGTGAATGTATGACGACATAAAACAATACAAGAAACATATACTTGAATGCATGAAGCCACGGCGCATACACGGGGTATACACATGAAGACACGGAGCATACATGAAGTTTACACATGAAGACACTAAACATACACGAAGTATACGCATGAAGACACGAAGCATACACGAAGTATACACATGATAAAAGCTTGTTAATTTGAAATGAGCTAAGGTTAGGGAGATGTTTTTACAAAATTTACTTCTTCACTATGTTCTTGTCTATAAGCTCTACAACCCCAATTGAACACAAGTTAGCATATAATTTCAAAATGTGATCACACTATTATTACCCTTAAACAAATTTTATTTGTAGAGAATGAGTTAGTATAAGTTTGACCAAGGTCATCTCATACTAAGCCCAAGAGCGGGGCTTTGGCCCCCTTGGCCTCGCTGACAAGTCTTAGACATCCACACAAGGGGGTTTACATAATAGGATGCTTGTCTTGCTTCCTTATCCATGCGTCATCTCCCCTGTCTTAGAAAATCAAGAAGGTTCTTACAAAAGGGTGCCCTGAGCAGTTCTCCCTTGACTAATATTGAAATACGGTGCCCTAGTACTTCTCCCTTTATCGCAGAGCAGTAGGGTGCCCTCATAGCGGGTCTCCCTTAATTACTACTGCAATAGGGTGCCCGAGCGATTCTCCCTTGATTGCAAACTCGGTTGTAAAGGTACTGACAATAGGGTGCCCTAGCCATTCTCCCTTCATTGCAAACTCGGTATGAAAGGTATTTGCAATAGGCTGCCCTAGCAGTTCTCCCTTAATCACAGAGCAGTAGGGTGCCCTCATAGCGGTTCTCCCTTAATTGCTACAACAATAGGGTGCCCTAGCGATTCTCCCTTAATTGCAGACTCGGTTGGAAAGGTACTTGCAATAGGGTGCCCTAGCAGTTCTCCCTTAATCACAGAGCAGTAGGGTGACGTCATAGCAGTTCTCCCTTAACTACTACTGCAATAGGGTGCCCTAGCGATTCTCCCTTAATTGCAGCCCTTTCCCCATTGCTAGCTCCAACGTAGGATGGTGGAATTATTGTGCCAAGGGCGCATGAAACAGTCTTCAAGTAGGCTCCCTCAAGGTTCTTACCTATCTTGGGACTTCCCGTCATGTGACCGAATTACTTTGCCTCTCCCTCCACAAACCCCCTATCCTATGTTCTTTGACATGATACTCGTCAAGTTAATTTCCACTTAGAGTAATACATGCATTATCATAAATGTAAATTTATCTAAAATGATGAAATTTATTTTAATATTCAACTTAATAATCCTATGCATAAAAAAGAGAACTTATCTTTGTTTACTGTTGTGACATTACTATGACGTTACTGATTGCAAATCTTCTTAAACAATATAATAGTGACTTAACTTCCTTTTATAGATGCAATGCTAGGTAGTAGGGTTATGACAAGTTGTTTGTTGCTCCATAGCTTCTATCATCTACATTAATCCTTCGTAGCGACTGATTTTTGTATAGCTTCTTGTACCCTGCAGGATGGCAGGATCCTGCTCTGATACCAATTGTAATGTCCCCACACATGCACACGAGCAAACCAAATAATTGTGCAATAAACGACCAACAAATAGATGTGTAGGAATGGAATCTCTATTGAATTCACAACACAACTACGATTAGAAGAGCACTTGAAACAATCACGTCACTTTGAAATCCCTCTATTTGCTTCAACTCATTGACTGAGATGATTCATCAATGACTAATCTCTTCCATCCATGATGTCATGATCACACTATTCCTAAATACAACCAATCGCTTATGTGTCCTTATTTGTGAGGACTCATACTTCGAACTTAATCCTTTATTAGTCCCCGATGAAATATAGACCCTTTGTTCTAAATGAATATATCATATATGCATATTGCTGAAGTACAAAGTCGGCGGTGGGAATTGGCGAGTGCTTGAGTTTGGAATAATCCAATAATATGCATCAATGTGTGCTTCCCAATTGTGTTTGTGCAACCTGGTAGATCAAGGTATCAAGCAATGAGAAACGACAAGTATTGGGAGCACTTGAGATATAATTATTAATATTAGTTTGCGCCAATATGGGTCCTAGACATATTATGAACCCGACAATACAGAGGTTGTCACGATAGTCTTAACTCCATGCTATATATTTGTATTGGACCTGCTAAATATAATGCGTTCAATTACATCCACGACTACAATCTTTATATCATTGGTCAATGACATCAAAAACTAGTCTAGGAAATATTATGTCTACTACGTATCCCACGTGGTATCCCCAATGGACTGAGTGATCTCTTGGTTCATTTTCTATCCAAAAGTCTTTCTTCTGGATCTAGTTGTTGATACGTGTATTTTATGTAATATATTTTGTCCCCTAGATACAATTCAAAGCTCAATATACCATATCAAATTCTTCCCTGGTTTGGAGATTGGGTGATCATTGGTTTGTTTGATGATCCCCTTCTCTCCTATCTTCTTCGTTGTTGATTGGGTTGATCATATGTTCTGATTGGATGCTCATTCCCTCCCACACTGCTGACCGGATATTGACCCCTTTCTCTTGTTCAATTGCCTTGGTCAAATGCCCTTACAGGGAGTGGAGAGGTGGTGACCTTCCTTGGTCGCGACTCTCCAGTCGCTACTTAATGTCATTTTTAATATATATTTTATGATATATTATTATATATATATATATATCATGATATATATATATATATAACGTATCAAATAATTATATTTTATTATTATTAATTCTTATATTATTTATTAATTGTAATTATATCATATTACAATATAATTTATTTCTGTTTTATTATTATTATTTATTATCATTTATAATTATTAAATGATATATTATATTATTATATCAAATATTATATTAAGGATTCTATTATATTGTTTTTATTTATTAAATTCTATTGTTTAACTATGATTTACTATTAATATCCTATTTCAAAACGGGGACATCACAGATATGGTATTTGGCTAAGTCTGTTTTTAGCAATAATTCTGATTTTTTTGTTTTATGCTGTATTTTCTGATTTTTTTGGTTTTTTGAGTTTTATTTTGCTTTTTTTTCAATTTTTTGCTAGATTATGATTGCAATGCAACAAACTAATACAAAAAGCTCGCATAATCAAATCTGAAACATAATAACCAATTCTGATTAAAGTCTGACTTTATTTAAAGTTCCAAGCATTACATGGCCGTACCAGGATAGCTGATGTCATAGATTGACAGCGCTATCAATGTGATCATTCTTGCAACTCAGTGTTTTGCTGGTAACCAGATCTACTGTAGATGCCCGATGGAAATTTACTGATTGGTGTTATTATTTGCTGCCTGTTAAACTCCACGTCCAACCTGGAGGCAATGTATTAATGGCTGAAGGTGTACGGCTAACCTGGGGCTGTCTGGATGCTCAAAAACCAAAATTTCCTCACTGACAATGCTCTGTCTTCACCCGATCTGCTACAGCACGAGTTGTTTCTAGCCAAACAAGTCTGATATCCCTGTAACTCCTAAAGTCCAGCCCAGATCTGATCTGAATTGAGCTTTAGCAGGTACGGCAGGCTGCTATAATGTAGCAAAAATGATTTTCAAGGCCTTCAAATCGGATTCATGAATCTACTGATGAAATTCTGCCCAGTAGAAATCTGATTCAACGATTTTCTCCTTTCCGGATGCAACAGTGAATGCAAATTGACTGTAGAATCACCCTTGGGTGGTATGAGGCATCTCACGCCTGTAGGCAATTAACCTCTGAGAGATTTCATTCTCAGAAGCCTGGATCTGCTGAAAATCTAAATTGCCGATTCGGGTGCGGATGCGGGTGCAAGAATTGGGTGCGCGGATGTGTGAAATTTTTTTTGAGGGTTTTGGATGTGTTTGGATGCGTGTCTATATATATATGCAAAGAAATGCAAGAAATACACAAAATTAAATCATTTGATAGTATGATACTTCACCATTCATCAAGATATCTGATAGTTCCCAAATAATAAATATTCAAATTGAAATAACTAATAAGCCATATCATATACGTCTATGTTCACGATTCCAATGCAAATCAGAAAATCATTAGAATTACAAAATCAAAATTTAGTTCATGATTCAATGTTCATCAAACAAAGTCAAGATTCACTATTCAGATTCAGAATCATAAGGATTCTCAAGATAATCCACGTTCTCAGTATCTCCAACTGATGCAAGTTCAAGATCATTTGAACCCAAAAGCGGTTCCACTTGTGCTAGATGCACCATGTGTCATGATGTTATCATCATCATCATCAATGATTGTAGTAAGATCCTAAACCGTTGCATCCAAGTCCATTTTGAAACTATCTGCTCCTTGCCCTCCCACTGAACTTTGACTACCAGTGGTAGCCATTCTTGCACAATACAATCTAATTTGTTGCTATAATAAGAAATTAAATAAATTTAAATTAGAAAAACACTATGAACATCAAGCATACAAGTGCAAAAAAATGATACAAAAATATTAAAATAGATTGCTAAACTTGTTTCTTTATTTCTTTAAACAAAAAAATTGAAAAAAACTTGAAAAATTTCTTCCCAAACTTGAAAAAATTCATCAAAATCTCAAAAAAAAAAATTAAAGGACTCAAGAATCGGATCAAATGCTTACCTTGGATGCTTAAAACTCCATTGTGGAAGCTATCTCTCACCCCACGAACGATTCTCTTCGAAAAATATCACCTTGCCTTCAAAATGCCAAAATGGAGACCAACTGTGAAGAGGCTGCAAACAAAATGAGAAGAAAAAATAATGAATGGCCTCTTTTAGGACCATTTTAGGGTTTAGAAGCAAAAAAAATTTAAAAATTCATAAAGCACATGTTTTAATGTGCTTTTATGTGTTTTTTTGTCCAAAAAAAGCGTCAAACTGACACTGTGCCCGCGGATGCGCCCGGGTGCCCTGTGGATGCTCCCTGGAAGCATCCTGGGCGCCCGGATGAGTTGGGCATCCAGAGGGCATCCAAACGCCCAGGATGCGCTTCCGGGGAGCATCCATAGGGCACTTGGCTCCGCCTTCGCTTCCCCAGGCATCTGCAACCGCCTCCAGAGCCACAGGGAGCGCATCAGCTACTAAGCTGAAAACCATTCACAGAGCTCTCTACAAGAATGTTGGTGTCAAAAAATGGATTCTAGATGTCTCTGATTCGCCTCCAAAACTCCCATTTAATTCATCTTGTTTTCCCTCCAAGCCCATTTGAACCTATTAAGGGCTTTTTAATTATTTTAATTTGTACTTTGGCTAAATTTTATTTTTAATAATCCTTCTCAAAGAGGTTTGATCCATGAAGAGGGTCTTTTCCTCATTAAAAGGTGGTCATCCAATAAGTTTTAACTTATTTCAATCACCTAGGGAGTTGTGCCCATGAGCCCCCTTTCATTAAACTTTATGATTATAATATAAGTGACTATAATAATCAATTATTATTATTATTTTATTAACCCACACTTAGGAAATAATTAAATTATTTCCAAATTATTCGTAGCTCGCTCATCTGGACCCTAATCTAAATTCTATTTGATGGCTCTTGTCCATTGATGTTGTCTGACTATTGCGAGCTAACTAACAATCTTCTCCTAACTTTAGGAACTCTCCTAAAACATAGGAACTGTGCCAGAAGTCTCAAGGCTGATACTGGAGGTCTCTTGGTGTGTCCCTTCCAACTCCCAGTCCATCCCTAAAAATAGAGATTCCTCCTAGAATCTAGGAGACTGCCCAAAACTAGTCAAACTGGCTCTCAAAGCCCTGATTGTAATGACCTAAAAGTGGTCACCTAAATCCTAGACCCCTAATCCCAGTCTCATATCAAGAAACCCTAATCTTGATAATTCTAACTCTAAGTCCTAAACCAAACAAGCAATTCATCAATTTCAAGCTAATCTGATCTGAACCCTAGGTCCTAATCAATTATCACACTTGATTAATTAATTAATTCCTAAAATATAATATATTGGCAAATAAACCTAATGTTAATTATTTAATTGATATTCCAATATATTAATTAAATAAAATTACTAAATTGTCAATAAAATTCAAAAAGGAATTAAATTAATTAATAAAAACAAAATGTGCATTTAAAATCAATTAAATCTTTAAAAATGCATATGACATCATCAAATCCAGTTTAACTGATTATCAAATTGGAAACAATCTAGTTTCACTCAGTTAACTAATTCTTATCTATTTATCATTTTGGAAACAAATCTGTTTTATTCAGTTAACTTAATCTTATCTATTTATCATTTTGGAAACAAAGTTGTTAACTAAAAATGATTTTGGAAGTTTCCAAAAAGACAGAATCTTTCAACCAATCAAATTGCTTGCACATGGATTGTGCTTCCTCAAATCGAATCTGAGCCACTCATTTCCTCTAATCTCGACTGTCGATTTGGGAGAGATTTTCTATAAAAGAGAAGCTCATTTCCTTCACAAAGGATCCCAGTTTTTAGCTAATGTTATTATGCAGTTTTCATTTCTTATGCTTTCAAGCATTTTAGCATTTCATAGCTTTTTGATTGAATAATTGTTAGTTTACTTTCAATCATGCAAACCATAATCTATAGTACATTTCAATTTGGTGCTTTAAAAAGAACAAAAACATGTCAAATTGGTGTCATAAAATCAATCTAATTAGCTTGGGATCAATCTTACATTGGCATATTCATTCTAGTTCCATCATTTAGCTTTCTTCAAAATCCTTCGTTTAGAACAGGTGTAGTCACTGTTTCTTGCGATGACCTGAGAGCAAGATTCAAACTCCTGCCTACTAGAAGGCAATAGATCGATTTAGGTTAATCATTTGTTTATTGTATTCAATTTAAGCTAACCATGCAATGATCTATTGGTGTGTGTTTGCAGCTTGCAGGCAGAAACCCAATTTCACACGCACATTTTTGGCGCCCACCGTGGGGCTCGAACCTCTTTTTGAGCTAAATCTTACCCACATCTCTTTTTGAGCCAAATCTAACTGCACCATCATGTCCAGATCATCGTTTTGGTTGAAATCGACTATAAACTTGCCCATATCCAACGAAAGTCAAATATGTGGCAAAAACATTTTGCCCAAACAGGGCGTACGGCCCTCTGCACGCAGCCCGAGACTGATTTATCGAAAAAATATCAAAAAAAAAATCTGAATTTTTTTTTTTTACTATGTTAAATTTGGCAGTCGTCAAACCATCATTCTGCATGGCCTTCTGTGACGGCCAGGAAACCGTCAAATTTAACACAGTGATTTGCTGACATCAGCAGGGGTTGAAAATTCTCTGTCTTCACCATTGAGCATTTTGATTTTGCAGTCTATCTTCAGAGGTCCATAACTTGCTCATTTTAAGTCCTTTTTTCGAGCAATTTTTTATTTTTATTTTGGGTAGAATTTCCTGAAGATTACTGGGTTGGGATTAGTTTCTGGTTTTGGTTTCCAGATTTATCAGAAATTGCAGATTTTGATCACTGTACCTGTCTAATCCTCTGTTTTGCAGCTTCCGGAGCCTCATAAGGGCTCATAGGGTAACATTTTTTAGTGCAATTTTTTTTGAAAGTGCATGATTTTTCATCTACTTTCTAAATATGCAGTCAGTTTTCTGATTTTTATAACGCTAACCAATCTTTGGCTTTGTTGTTCTTGATGCTTATCTTAGATTATAGCCTAACAGTGGTTTGCAGGACATTGTAAATGAAGAACAAATCATAAACTACTAAAGAGTTTGATGCAGGACGCTTGACGAAGACTTTGTGTGTCTTCCAAAACTATCATGTCTGCATTTTGTAGTTAAAAAAAACATTTCAAATTGGTGTCATAAAATCAATCTAATTAGCTTGGGATCAATCTTGCATTTGCATATTCATTCTAGTTTCATCATTTAGCTTTCTTCAAAATCCTTCGTTTAGAACAGCGTGTAGTCACTGTTTCTTGCAATGACCTGAGAGCAAGATTCACCGATATGTCCCCTACACAATTTGCTAGCCTATGGGAACCAACTGATAGGTCAACCTCATCTGTCAACTATAGACATTACACCTGTCCCATATATTCATACGATGAACCATCAAATTTAAGTATAATATCACAAGTGTTGCCATAATTGTATTATATGGTGCAAAGATGATGTCGCCACTTGGTATTAGTTTATTTGTCTAGAAAGTTATGTATCCGTATTGTTTTAAAATCTAGTTGCCAAAACTACTGATAGGCTGGTTGAATCTTGGTTCAATTCACACTTCACACCAGATCCATGGTCAGGTCTAATTTGATTGCGGATATGGGCAGGATGCGAGAGAGTGAGGTTGCTTTGTCTAGGACAAACTCGGGCAAGATCTGGGGGAACCCAAGTGAACCTAGGGCAAATCCATCCATTTTTTTACCTTTTTTTCTTTTTTGTTTTTTTCTATAAAAAATTCCACCTTTGACTTTGCCTTTTAAAAGATTTATTAAATTATTAAAATGGTGTGCACTATGAAGGTCTATGTAGTTTGGAAGGTCTTCATTTGGGCTTGGTGGCAAGGGCTTTGCCCCTCAACCCCACCTTGTATCATGATAGGGAACGACCCAAAGGTGATGCCCCTAGATCCCACCATTCCCACTAGAGGCGCTACCCCTAGCCCCTAACAAAGTTGTGGGATATGGAGCCAAAGAAAATTGATATTGATGCTTCCTCTTTCCATATGATACACTTGAGTCCGAAAGTGAGCACATTTTTAGTGCAAGTTGCAATCGCACTGCTTGTGGTTCTTCAAATTGCAGCAATTGGCTCCTTGTATCCCACGCCTCACTCCCAAGCACACCACAACCAATGGTACAGTTCATACTCATTAAATCTGATCTTCCAAAACTATACAACCAACATATAGGTTAATAACAAGATCACTCACGAAACCCTAAGAAAGAATCCCAATAGGTGTGACCAGCAAAAGATATTACTTGCAAGCAAGGGACGTCCTCTCTGGTTCCGAAAATTCAACAAATTGAAAGATCAAACACACACAATAGAAACCGAAATAATAACTCAAAAGCATCAAATAATCTCCATGAATGCAACCAACAAACTAGAACTTCGCTTGCAGCTCTTTGGTAATTCCTATATGAAACCACTCTAACTAGCTATGAGGGATTTCCTCTGCAAAACTCATAGCCTTAAGAGAGTTTTCATCCTCAAGAAACTTTGGAAAACTCAAGTTCATTCCAATAACATGGTAATACCATATCCATTAATCTATCTTCAAAGTGAGCTCCAATACCTCCTTATATAGCTTTTTGGAGGGAAAAATACAATTTAAAATTATAATAATTCATTTTTTGCTCAAAAAGACCCTTTTGAAATGATAATAACATTTCATGTGCAAATGCCCCCTTATCTCTCCTAGGCATCCACTTTTGAAACACTCACCTTTTTAAAGGACATTTCACTTAAGCAGACACTTGTAAAAATATTATAAACATAACTAAACATTTGAATTATTCTACCCGAGATATGGAAAGCATTGAAATGGCATCGAAATCAAACTCTGCTCACACCAACATGATAATGAAGATATAGGATGATGATCAGAGGCAACCGGATGACTTACTAAAGATAGATTGCTTCTCCAAGAAGTTTGGAGAAGCCATGAAAAGTCATAAATCACTTCTAAAAGTGGCATAATGATTCACACTACCTAGTGAGCTCATTTCCAAGGACCACAATCGCTGCTAACCAACCCAGAGAGCTCCAAGAAGTTTGGAGTCCTCCCCAACTCACCAAGATGCCTATAGGAAAACTTGGTAACTGAGCTAAATGCTCACAAATCAATTTTGCTAAAATTGGAGACACTACAATAGTTCTCAAAGTTCTTGTCTACCTTTTGAGAAATGAATGTTTATCAAAAAAACCTTTCATTATCTATACCCTCCTAGTAATTTTTCATTAAGCATCGAGTCATATTTACATTTAAGAAATGCTTTGTAACATGGTCAATTGTAACAAGAGAGATGAATGTGTTGTCTCATTCTTCAAGTGCTTGGAAGGTTTTGAAATAGACTTTATCTTTCCCTTAAAATTAAAGTCTAACAAGTTTTGGATTAAAAATTGGTAACATCCTCAACTTAAATGAGCAAGTAACCTTTACTGAATCTTCCTTGGGAATTGATTAACTGCATAGGCATTATCTTTGCCACTTGTCACTACATGAGATTGTCATTTCTCTCATTTTTCAGAGAGGTAAAAAAAAATCCAAAAATACTCTATGTTTATACATATAAATGATGTCATTTCCAAATGTATTTGCAAATTCTATCTCTGCAATATTGCGTTCGCATTTGAGAATTAGATTTCCTTTTAGCCTGTAATAAGTTGTGTTTCATTCTAATACTTCAAGGAACACACTCTACATTTAACTAACATGGATGCTCGCCCGACTATTTTTGGATCATTGTTGATAACTACAAATTGAAGATTTTTGCATTACACAAATCACATCTAACTTTTTTTACAAGTATTACTCTTCAACAACATAACAAATGCTTCTATATAGAGTCTTCTTGTTAGACAACAAGTATTGATGCAAGAGCATCCAGGTTCACTTGCAATCCCTCCTCAACCTTATTTTGCAACAATATTTACCTATTTTTGTTTGATTGTTTTCTCCTTTTTGTACTTGCAAGAGTGGATATTCAATTTCCTAAACTTTTAGTGCAAAGGATTGGACCAAAATCTGCTAAGCTATGGCCAAACGGAAATTTGGCCTCTATTAGGAACAAGTCGTAGGTATCACTGGTTCAAAGAACCCCTAGAACCACCAACAAGTTCCACTTCCACCCAAAATCGCGGACTATCATATGTGCGTCAATTGTCTACAAGACCAACTTCATTATGAAGATAAGGCAAAAGAGTGTTCAATCTTTCAAGTTTGGGCAAATTTGGTCAAGTTTGGATCAAGTTAGGACGATTCAGAGGTCAAACCTGGGTCGGGAACAAATTGGTGGAATGACTAGAACCGGGAACACCTAGAAACCCCAACAAAGTTCTATGTACCCTCAGAACCCTCAATCGCCAACACCAACAACTTCTTTCTTTCAAAGTGTTTGTAATCAGAGTTGCAAAATGTTCCTAGAATGTTAGGAACTCTCAACAGTTCCAAGTCAAGAGGAAATTGTCAACAAAGACAGAAGATTTCAGAGTTCATTAAGTTTGTAGAGTTTCCAATGGTCTGAGAAGCTCCAAAACAGGCAAAAAAGATTTGAAGTTGAAGGAAATGATAGTTCACGGAATGTTGAAACTCTACAAGTTCTAAGTTCCTAATGAGGCCCCAACAAGGCAAGGAACAAGTTCCTAAAGTAACCCAAACCCCCCAATTTGGTGCTTTGTGGTTCCTATGTGGGTCCAAACTCCCAAAAAAGGGAATTTTAGATGCCAAAAAAGGCCAATAAGGCCAAAGATTGATGTCAATTGGGGAGAAATAATTCTTGGCCATACAAAAACCCCCAACAAAGGAAGATTTGGTGCAATAGCGACAAGTGTTTGGGTACTTGTGTCTTAGAGGAAATTAACAACAATAAAGTGTCGAAAATCAGGGGTGCGGCTATGGTGTCAACCTAAGTTGCCGGTTCGGATTCCGGTTCGTATGCGGGTTCGAGATTCGGGTTCGACATTCGCTCAAAAATTTTTTGGGCTGGGTTCGATTCGTTTTGGGTTCGTTCGTACAAGAAATTTTTATTTTTTAAAAAATATATATATATATGTAAACATATGCAGCAGCAAATAAGTTCATACATGAATATGCTAATAATAAAGCAACATAGCAAAATAGACCACCACATATATTGTTGTTTTAGTTCAAATGACATAACAAAATGCCAATATACACCACCATATCAATGTTTCGGTTCAAAAACAATAATGCCAACATTAATAATCACTCATCAGTGATCAAAATAACATCAAAAATCATCAAAAAAGTCTTCATCATTCTGCTGTTGCTGATTAGGCAGCAGATTAGAAGCACAAACAGTGTTACTAGCATTAGTACTAGTAGTGTCAGGCCCAGCCTCAGGATCAGCCTCAACATCACTACGTAGCTCGCAATCAGCACCATCAATTGTAAGTGCA
>MU223961.1:1058015-1073967 GCA_018584345.1 Thuja plicata | reverse complement strand
CAATTATGATTGTATGTAAATACATTAATATATATAATAATAATATCTATTATTATTATCATATATATTGATATGCATAAGTTAATCTATTCTCATAATATTAATACTTCATTCATTTTATCTGATCAAAGCTACAAACATCAACATTTAATTCTGCTCATATATTTCCTCTTTGAGTCTGCTCATAGATCTTATTTAAGTCTGAAACATATTCACTCTATCTCTCACATATGCTTCTACTTTACATATGCTACAAGTCTGCTCCAATTTCATATAATGTTCATTCTCTCCCTATATTAATTCTTGAATGATCTTATATTTGTTATTTACATCATCATTTCATTTACTATTGATATATCTTGAAATCCACACTCATTTCTCAATTCTCATTTGATGTTCCTTTTATACCTTCAAGTTTCTTTATGAAGGGAGACATCTCTTTGTATTAATATTTCCATGAATCACATCTCCTCCCTGCAAACTAAACCTTTGCAGCTTAATATACTTTTCTTCTTAATGAATCGCATCATTTGGACAAACAAATCACACCTCTTTACATATACCTTTTGGTTTGCTTAATCACTGACTTATCCTTTTGAAAAAGACAAACTAACCAATTGCTGCTAAATTCAATTACTGTGTTATTTAACTATATTTAAATTGCTGTATATTATTGACTAATATACAAATCACTTAGAACCCTCGCTAATAAACAGATCGCTTTGTTTGTATTTGCTTGACTAACTGAATCGCACCATATTAATCAAGTCACTGTTTTCTGAATGGGAGTCAACCTTGGTAATCTTGCCAATTTAATATTTATCATGCTTCTTTCTGAGTCGGCTTGCACATTATTTCACATTTCCTCCTTGCAAACAAAACCTTTGCAAATTAATATACTTTTCTTCTTAATGAATTGTATCATCTGGACAAACCAATCACACCTCTTTACATATACCTTTTGGTTTGCTTAATTGCTGACTTGTCTTTTTGAAAAAACAAACTAACCAATCGCTACTAACTTCAATCGCTGCATTGTTTAACTATATTTAAATCACTGTATATTAAAGACTAATATACAAATCGCTTCTAACCCTCGCTAATAAACAGGTCGCTTCACTTGTATTTGCTTGATTAACTGAATCGCACCATATTAATTAAGTCACTGTTTTCTGAATGGGAGTCGGCCTTGGTAATCTTGCCAATTTAATATTTGTTGCCATATTAATCATGTTTCCTTCTAAGTCGACTTGCACATTATTTTGCCGGCTTTATCATCAATCCACCACCTTTGCTGTCATAATCTTTGTTTAAATTATATTTAACTAGCTCATTGCAATTTTGAAAATAACAAAGCGTTGCATATCATATTTCTCTTTAATGAATTGATCAGAATATTAATTTGTTTGCCACCTTACATATTTGTTTATAATATATCGTTGTATATCTCTATAACAACTGGCTTAAAGACTAAGTTAAGTCTTAACAAACATATAGTGTAACATGGGGACTCGCCCCCCCCCCCCTCTAAACCCCCATCCCCGTGCCAGGGACGTCCCTGTACCGGAGACTTGGTGTCCCCACGTCCCCCCACCACCGCCTTCCCGCCACCAAGTCGCCGTCGGGACGTGGGACGTCCGAGGGATGCCTAGGCGTCCCGAGGATGTCTCCAATGATAAGGAGTTTGTCTTGGGGGATGATTAGAGGCCTCTCTTCGCTACATTTTGACATGATTTTGTACTTGTTTTGATATCCGAATATCATGCTACTCATTGTAATCATCTTTATGATATTTTTGATATCATATAAATCAGAATCTTCTATTTGCTGATAATTTGAACTTTTAATAGTAATTGGTAATTCAATATTCAATGTTCAAGTACACTGTATTCTGTATTGGGTATGTTGCAATTTTTCTATGTTAAGTATTTAGTATAATTAGTTCTTATACTGTTATACATCATTTCGTAACTAGCATTTCAAGTACTATATGTCACTCACTCTCTTGTGCCCCTTCTAGTCTTCCATGATTTTCTCCAAATAATCATTTAAACTCTATTGCATAATTTCTCAGACAACAAAGATTTCATTAAGGTAGCATCACATCTTTTGGCTTGATAATAAACTGGTGGTGAAACTCTTGAAGATCTTACAATTTGCAGAAGCCTCATCTTTGTAAGACTGACCATTAAACTTTTTTTTTCATCACAATGTTCTGAATGCTATTTGATTCTCCTCAACATTATAACTCAAGCTCCAAGACAAAACTCTCTTTCTTTCATACATTAATCTCCCAAAGGTTCTCTCTTACTTTGGAGTACATATTCTCCATCCTTGTAGAATTCTCAAATAGTAATGTATATAAGTATCTATCTATGTAGATACAAAACTTCGACTATATTTATAGTAGTGTTAGAATATTGTCAATTGATGTCAACAGGTATGGAAGAGATTAGTTATCATTAATGTCATACTGCTTTGATTAAAGATGATATCATAAGTAAGAATTGGATGCAGCAATATGTATGAAGAAGACAGCGATTGCCAATTATTATTAAGAATAAGAAAGCGGATGACTATTAGAACAATATTTTACTGTGGCCAGTAATAAGCAATTATAAGTCTCAAATGGCCGACTCCTGCTGACTTTATCATAATCAATATTATGAGCGAGGTTCTGCCAACTTCATATACAAGAACAGAAATTAATGAGTGAGAGATACGATTCAGAAACATGCTATTAAGGATCGACTCTGTTTGAAGAAATAATAAAAAGGATCACTGAAGGAGACAATACATGATGTGATTTTGTCATGATTAAATGTGAGTAAGTAAAAGGAGCAGCGATTTATCAAAATCTTATGTTTATAAATAACCAAGACAATTCTAAAGACAGTGATTAAAGTTAAATACTTGTGCATCGATTATAAGCAGTAACTTATATAACTACAGCAATCAGATTATCATTAGTCAGTGATTTATAAAATGCAATGATCCATTTATGAAGAGGTGCAATCAGATTAGTTTGTCAAGGGGTGTGTTTTGTTATGATTCTAAAAGATTATAATAATTCTCTCGAAAGAGTGTGATTAAGAATGATTGACAAAGTGTAATTTTTGTTACAGCAAATATAAAACAAAAGGATGCAATTTCCTTAAGCAGGGAGAAGGTGTGATTTGTTTAAATGAAAAGGCAGGTTTGAAATGTCTATTCCCAAAAGGTATGACACTTCATATGTATCATGAAATATATAAAGGGCACTTACAAATCATTTGAGAGATGTGTGTTGTGAACTTTGAAGTCAATCAAGTGTATAGATACACACACACACACACACACACACACACACACACCTGATTTGAGAGAGTAATAAATGAAAAGATCATATTAGATTTGGGGAGAGATATACATGAGAAAATTGTTTCAGAATTGAGATGAAGTTTATAAGAGTTTGTAGCAGATTTTTAGAGGATAAAGAGATCAGTTTGTTGAGCTTTATGATCATCATTTAGCAGAACATATTGGTGAAGTCGGTGCTTCATCTTTGTGAAGTTGGTGCTTCATATTTTAGGAGGTTCCTCAAATGCTAAACATTGTGAAACTGTGTGATCAAATAAGGCAACCCCAAGGTTTACGCTGTGAACATGCAACTTTATGTTGGATATAGACTTAGTGAAATGATGCAATCTTGCTGGTAATCACGAGGGGACTTACATAATTGTCCTGAACTTAATCAATTATTTTCCCTCAAAGCAGCTCAAACTTGAATACTAGACTGACTCGAACATCAAATAAAAGATAGAAAGGATAAGGGTTAGGGAATCCAATCCAGTTTTATCTAACACCTAAGGACAATGATAATAATGGATGATGCTTGGATAGACGAGTTTCTTAAACCAAGCTTTGCTTCGCCATGAAGAAACAACTACACACAACTTGATGCAATCTCCAAAGGTAATAAAGGATTTTCATATTGTAACATTCATCCAGATACACAATACTTGCGCAATCCAAATGAACATCCACAATCAAACTAGTGCTTGAGTGGGTTCAGACTAACCATGCACTACAAGTTGCAATCAACAAACTACAAATGGTATGAACCAAGGAATTGATCAAGTATCTCCACACTTCTCCATTAAAATCAATGAACTTCAACTAAAACTCGAGAAGTAGAAACCATGCAAAATGTAGAAACAACACACAGATCTACCATATCTTCAATGAAAATTGTATATTAATTTCAACGTAGTCTTGACAAAAATCTATGATCTCCTACTGCTACTAACTACTATTGCTACTTGCTCTAAGCTCTACTCTACCACTAATGATTTTACAAATGAGAAGGGCAAGCCTTTTATAGACCTTGCAATTACAGTGAAGGGCCTAGATTGATTCTAAATTGACAACCAAGATAATTCAATGGAAACCCTGATTGAGGTAGTTACATCTACCACCTTCATACATTTAATATCATCCAAGGAGAAAACTACAAGTTCTTGAATACATATCCTTTCAAGGATGAACTAATGAGAAAATTGATTGCAATATTGCATTCAATGCCTTCCACGTGTCTAATTGTTTGATGAAGGTTCAATGAACTTGGACATGTCAACTTGGAATTGCTTGATTGGTTGGAAATGAGTAAGCACCACCTCATCTTGCATATCTTGAAAATTTCATCACAAAGAAGTCCTTTCTAACTTTAATTAAGTCTTCTGAAACTATCTACTTCTTGTGAATTTCATCTTCATCCTCATGGTAATCATTCATTGTTTTTGGAGTTCTTCTTCTTGGATGTTAACTTGTCTTGATCTTCTTGCAGTAGTCAAATCCTTCATGTAAATCTTGGATTTCCAAGGGAAATCCAAGGTCGTTATATTCTTCATTTGTAGAGCAATCCACTTCCTTCGAACTTGATCTTGAATTCCTTCTTTGTTCACTTCTTTGTATGACTTGATCTTGTTTGTGAAGTCTCGCCTTCTCCAATCATCATCCCATGCATCAATTCCTGCCAAAATGAAGAACATCTTGGATAAAATTTATGAATAAAAATGAAATACAAGTTCAAAAACTTAAAATGATTTTCACAATAAACAATTCTTCAAAGATTGTAATTTTCGATCTTGAATTGGATTTGCATTTGGATGAGGAAATATGACTTTATCCCAGCCCTTTTCTTTCAAAAAGCATGGCATATTATAGGCAAAGATTTGCATGATGTGGTTGAAGATTCAAGAAAAAAGGGAACCATTTTCAAAGATTTTAATAACACTTTTTTATCCTTGATCCCGAAGAAGGGAAAGAAAGATTCATTTGATGACTTTCGGCCCATAGCTCTCTATAATACAGTCTACAAAGTTATAGCAAAGGTAATTGCTAATAGGCTGAAACGGGTGTTGCTAACAATCATATCGGAGGAACACAGTGGGTTTGCACTGGGTAGATCCATCTATGAAGGAATAATTGTAGTGCATGAAGCAATCCACTCTCTAAAGTTTGGAAAGGAGGCAGGAATGATGATCAAATTGGCCATAAAGAAAGCTTATGATAAGGTAAATAGGGGCTTCCTCATGTCAATATTGAAGAGGTTTGGTTTTGACAATCGCTGGTGTGAATGGGTATCAAGCTGTATTTCATCCCCCTGACTCTCTATTTTGATTAATGGCAGCCCCCAGGGGTTCTTTGATACCACCACTGGTATTCGTCAAGTTGATCCTTTATCCTCCTTCTTGTTCATTATCCTTGCTGAAGCTCTTGGGAGATCAATTAAACTCAGAGGATCCTCGGGCTCTTGGAAAGGTATCACAGTTGCTAGAGGCATGGAGTCGGTTACTCATCTGCAGTTTGTAGATGACACCTACTTGATGGGGGAAGCCTCGGCTAGAGAAGCCAGAATAATAAAGACTTGATTGGAATCGTATAGTAATGCTTCGGGACAATTTACAAATTGGGAAAAGTCGGAAATCTTCTTCTTCAACACCTCCCCCCCAGTGCAGCAGCACATGCAAAATTTTGGGCATGAAGGCAAGGGCTCTACCAAGTAAATATTTGGGTATCCCTTTGTTTGAGGGTGCTTCCAAAGCAAACCTCTGGAAAGACTTAATTGATAGCTGTGTGAAGAGGATGGAAAGTTGGAAGGGCAAATGGCTCACATATGTTGGACGCATTCTTATGCTACAATCAGTCATATCTTCAATCCCTATATTCTCTATGAGTTGCTTGAAGATCCCAATTAAAGTATTAAGGTATATTGAGCAAAGAATGAGACAGCATTTCTGGAATGGAGGACAGGAGGAGGATAAAATCCCTCTAGTGGCATGGGACACCATCTGTAAACCGAAGAAGAAAGGTGGGGCTAGCCTACAAAAATGGCACTTGATCAATAAAGCTTTGGGGGCAAAGTTAGTTTGGGAAATATATTCTAAACCATCCCTGTTATGGGTGCGGATTTTGAAAAGGAAATATTTGGACTCAATGGAGGATAAGCGAATCTTCACGGTTCGGGACCCTCCCAAGGGCTCTGCAATTTGGAATTTTATTCTAGATTGTCGGCCTGTGGTGTGTAGCAATCCATCATGGCAGATTGGTGATGGACGGGAGAAAGCATTTTGGGATGACTCATGGAGTGGAAAGTCGGTGCTATCTGAAGATGAGAACTTAAAAGACCTGATCTTGATAATGAAAAATACATGGGGTGACAAGGTCAGAGACTATATGGAGATCAAGAAAGGCCCGATGGGGGACCAATGGTGCTAGAAAAATACATAATCAATAGGGCTAAATGGGGCCCAAATTGAACAAATGAATAGCATTCTGATAGACAGATCAGCAACCTTATGTGATGAAAAGGATATTATCATATGGTGTGCAGCCAAGAGTGGACGTTATTCAGCTAAGTTAGGATATCAATTACTGGCTAGAGATGAGGAGATAGTGGAATGGCCTCACAAGTTGTGTTGGGACAAGGATTGCTTACAGAAGGCAGGAGCTTTCGCTTGGTTGGACATTCAACGGAAAATCTTAACAGGGGAACGTAGGAAGTTGTACAGTTTTGTGGGGCCAAGTATGTGTCCGATGTGCAGGAATGCTACTGAGGATGTGGACCACTTATTAGTGCAATGTGAAATGGCACAGAGATGTTGGGATATGGTAAGACGGAAACTAAACCTGATGGGCCCCTTACCAAACCATTTATTAGAACTCTTCAAAGGCTGGCCAACTCAAACTCAGAAATCTACTCTATCCAAAATATGGATTGTATGCCCATCTCTGGTTATATGGGAATTGTGGAAAGAGAGAAACAGAAGGATTTTTCAAGATGCCTCTGAATCACCAAATCAGATCTTACAAAGGATAGATAGGACTATAGAGGAGGTAATGAGCACAACGGTAAACTTTAAAAAATCAAACTCAATTTTCTCTTTGTGGGATAGGACAATTCAAATGTCATGGCCTTGCATTAAAATTAGATATAATAATGATGGTAGCCTCTTGGTGAGCGAAAAGACATGTCAAAAGGATATAGTGTGGATCCCTCCCGGTCTGGGGTGGGTAAAGATAAACTTTGATGGATGTTCGAAAGGAAACCCGGGAATCTCTGGTGCAAGTGTAATAGCCCGTGACTCAAATGGAGCTATTGTGGCAATGGCGGCGAAGAAATTACAAGTAGGGAGTAATAATATGGCAGAAATGCAGGCTGCATTACTTGCTGTGAAACTTGGGAGGATGCTAGGTTTCAATCAAGTTCATATCGAAGGAGACTCCAAGGTGATTGTTGAGGCAATCAAAGCAAACCAATCAAACACATGGCAATTACAAAGTGTTCTGAGGGAAGTGATATGTGTTCTAAATCAATTTAGTAACTTTAAAATTACTCATACACTAAGGGAGGGCAATCATGAAGCGGATATAATGGCAAACTGGGCTCTCACATTTGAAATATCCAATGATATCGTGTTTGAAGATTTCCGTAATCTTAGTATAATTGATTAAACATTATGCAAGGATGGATTACATTAATGATAAGTTGATGGAAAATCAAAATTTGTATCCAACTTATCAACTTGGCGGCTGAAAGGATGGATGACGGAAGGAAAAAATGATGTTTTGACGCAAGCAGACTGCCGAGATATGTGGATGTGATGGTGCATAAATGCGGAATAATGGTTCCCGATGGCTTTTGTAAATGATATGGCAGTTGGCACGACCACAAAGGACATGCAAACGGGCTATAAAGCTTCAAAGGCAAGTCGGTTGTAGGAAACCACTCAACGTAAAGCGGATTTGGAAACCTTTTGGTGCAGGTGCAAAGAAAACCGAAGTTTGAAATCGCAATGGAAGCAAACTTCAGTGTGGACTCGAAGAAGCAGATGAAAGCGTTTAAAGGGTCGGCGAGCCGTGAGAGAATTCAAGGTTTGCTAAAGATAAAAACAGAGGAAATGATAGATGCGGTTTTAATGGTGATTGGGGAGCAATTCCAGGAGAGAATGATAAAGCGCAGAACAAATCTGGATTGCATCTCTGTGTTTGTTGCATGGGGGCTGGAAATCCGAAAGAGTGCAAATGAAGTGGCTCAAATAACTCAAGCTCTGTTTGAGAACGTTTTGGAGAAACTCGAATCCATTCTTGAATGGGCTATCCCCGGGATTGGCTCAGACCTTTCAAAATGTTTCGAGGATGAGGAGGACGGACGTAGGTTTGGGCTTATTCCATTCCTGTGTTGGAGAAAAAATATCGACAAAACCCTCATGTTTCGCAGAGCAAAGGATAGATGGAAAAAGATGATAATGGAATTGGAAAGACAAAGCAACCGAGCAAAGGACATTGCTGGTATTTTTGCTCAAAATGTGCCCCGCAGGCAACGCAACAAGCGGGGAAAAGCCAGGCTCGAAAGGAAGATGGAGTAAAGGCGAAGGTAATGTAGGAATGGTGGGATGTCGAAGATGCAACAGAGGTTTTTGTGAAGATATAGGCCAAAACAGAGCAAGATAGCAGGCTAACAAAGTGGGAGGCAAGCGATAGCAACATCGAAGTGAAGTTTTTTGGGATCTTGTTTTCATTAAACTGTAATAGATGTTATAGGCCTAGTGTATAGGATGCAGGCCATTATGCAAGTTGGATAGGCATGAAAAATGATGGGTGAATGCCCGAAAATATACAGTAGTAGAAGTATAATGGTTATGCAATGTAATGTGATGTAATTTGCTTTATTATCAATACAAAAAACCCTTACCGATAAAAAAAAAAAAAACATTGTCATGAAAACCTTTTACAACACTTGTCATAAATCTTTTAAACATTTAAATTGCTGATGAAACTCGCATTTTTATTCTGATTTAAATCGCCTTTAATTGCTAGAAATTGCCTTGCATATTGCTTAAAATTGCCTTCCGATCTTAAATTCTGTAAATTTGCCCTTAATCTGCTCCTTCACAATTTTCTGATGGGAATTTCACCTTTGATTTTGATTTTAAATTTTTGCTAGAAATTGCACCTTCAGTTTTGATTTAATTCACCCTCAATTTTCTTTGAATTTGCCCTTGAATCTACCTTGAACTCACCTTGAATTAGCTGGAAATCGCTTTGATCGGGTTTAATTCCTCCTTGCTATGTATTTGAATGATGAAGAAATGATGTTCTTTTCTTCTCTTATATGGCGATCAAGTTAGGAATTTCAATTCACTTAGAGTAGGCCGACCTTATTAGCATTATATTCTCATTTCAAACTTGCATTCTGTTCATGCCAAGTCAGCTTCTATATTTTTGCATTTTAATTTTCCTTCTTTCCTAGGAGCGAGAAGTTAGTAATTCCAAGGACTTCAATTTTAAATTCGGATTTCTTAATGCAATGTCGATTTTTAGCTGGAACTGTTTATGCAATGTCAATTTTTAGCTTGAAATGTTTATGCAATGTCGATTTTTAGCTGGAAATGTTCATGCAAGGTCAGTTTTTAGCTGGAAATATTCATGCAAGGTCGATTTTTGGCTGGAAATGTTAATGTTATGTTGATTTTTAGCTGGGAATCTTAATGCAACGTTGATTTTTAACTGGAAAGTGAAAGAAAAACTCAATTTTGAGCTGGAATTCTAAGGATTTTTTTTCTAGAATTTTTCTTGTTTTACCTTCTCAGGTTTGGAATTTTTTATTTCTCCTCACTTAGCATTTTTTTAATATTGAATTTTCATTTTTTCACATCGCAATTTCATAATTTCATGACTCATCCTTTATTCCTTGTCTTAACACCATTTTGCAACTCAATTTTTTGCTGGAATTCTAAGGATTTTTTTTTATTTCTAGAATTTTTCTTGTTTTACCTTCTCAGGTTTGGAATTTGTTATTTCTCCTCACTTAGCATTTTTTAAATATTGTATTTTTATTTTTTCACATCACAATTTCATAATTTCATGACTCATCCTTTACTCCTTGTCTTAACACCATTTTGACAACATTTTGCAATTCTTAGACTTTGTGAAATCTTTCGAAACTTTGCCTTCCATTCCCAACTTTGGCAATTCTTAATTCCACAACTTTTCAACTCCATATTTATCAAGTAAACCTCATGATCTTACTCTACTTCTTATCCTTAAGGGTAGTCTCGGGCCCTACAATTTGGACAAGAACATTCACATTCCAATTCCAGATTTCATACTTCAAACACATATTTCCAAAATACACATCATTTCAACTTATGTAAGGATTGAAGGGGAACCTTGACCTAGAGACGGATTTCCTAAAAGAAATCCTCCTCAAACCTGGATTTTGTCGTTGAGATTCAATCCTTAGAAAATTTCTTCATTCCAAATCTCAACCTAGGAATTCCTGACTTTATTCACCCATTCCCTAAGAGCTAGGAGACTAAGAAACTCGAAAATGTTGCCAAGCTAAGGACAGCTAATCCAAACACTAAGCTACTAAGCTAAACAGAGGGGGTCCCCATTTACAATGCGGCATGTGTGCTTACAACACAACAGGTTTCCATGTAAATTGTGTGTTCTTTGGTGTCCTTATTTGCTAAAGCTTGCATATGTGTTGATTAAGTTTTTAAAAAGGCATTTCTATTATTTAATCAAGTTTTAAAAGGATGAAATCTGTTAATATATTGATTCACACCCCCCCNTGTTTCCCCCCCCCCCCCCCCCCCCAACTCTCAATATATTCATGTAGTCTTCATATAGTAATGTCTAGTGCCATAAATGTCTCCAACTCTTCATATGATTCTTTCCATGTCATGCCACATGGTTTTCCATCATAACATTTATCATACTTAGAGTAGTCACAACTGTAGGTAATCTTGAAAGGCCTCCATCACATCAATGTACAAGTCTTGAATAATGTAATCATGTTTCTTTAGCTTTAGGGTTTGTCTAATCACATCTTTAATAGCAACACCCATTTGACATTAATGACAATTTCCAACAAACTTGTCCATATATCAGAAATCCTTCTTGACATGAATCCTTCTACATCAATGACAATATTTCCAACAGCCCCTGGAACCTGATCTGCATCAAATATGCTGGAGACTCCCTCTATTGATTTTATTATTGTTGAATTCATTTTTGAGTTCCATTAGCCTATTTTGGTCATTGACAAACATTAATATAATATAATTTCGTTTCATTTTTAGTTTCATTTCAAGAAGTGTAATTTGATTTGGATATAACATGAAAAGATAAAATCCAAACAAATACAAGCCAAAATAAAGAAGAGTCAGAAGGCCACAAGTTCCCTTAAGATGGACAACTATTTTTCCACAATAAAGTACAATTTTTGTGCCAAAAAAGCTTTTGATATTCCAAAGTTGCAAAAGACAAATCAAGGGATGTTATTGTTTGTTCGGAGAAAAAAGAAGCATCTTGCCCACCAACTATTAAGATTCCTACAAGAGATAGTGCCCAAGTTATAAAGATCCATCAGTACCATGCACGTGTTACAACATCTACATGATAAGGAAATTATGTATTGCTCAAAAACTCCAATATTAAGAGCACCTCATTTAAGCGATCATCCAAGTGAAAAGTTTTGTCCACAATAATGTGGAAAAATATCCCCATTACAATACAATGGGATCAAAAGACAATCTCACATTCTCTTGTATTTGCAAGTATATCATTATTTAATAAGTGCATCAATCATCCCCATGGTTCATATGTATTATCATTCATAGGTAAGTAGTTCTCTAGTCCTCAAATACATATTTTCAAGTGAGTGCACACAAACTTTCAAAACAAGCAAAACAAATTTCTCTTATGCATCCCTCTCTTTTTAAGTAAGTATAGCAGCATCATTTGCAAAGACAAGCTTTTTTTGGATCAATTTTGTCTATCAAATGAAGAACATAATTTCAGAGAGCTGTCACCACAGATTTTGACCATCCTAGAACAAGGCAATACATACAGACTTTATCCCGAATATAGATTCTTGAAAACATCCATAGTTGGAATCATGGAGGAGCAGGATAAAGAATCTCACCTCCTTCAGGTCCAACTAATAGCAACCCACCAGTCTTTTTGTCCACCACAGATAATGCATCAACAAGTGGGGTTGCCTCTGCCATTGCCAGGAAAGATAAGCTTGATGCTGTTATCTAGAATGCAAGAAAAGCTGTTAGCAGTCAGATGTTTATAGGTTATCCACTGTAACTGCATATGCAAGATTCCAAGAATGCATCTAATTAAAACAAGATCATTACAATATCAAAATAAATTTACATGTCTTTGACTATAGTATTGCTGAAAATTGATGAGAACCATTAGGGCTTTTCATAACAGGCACAAGGTCTGATTCAATAGGAAGCAATTTTCTTATAACTTTATTTAGTCAGAAAGATTCTAGGTTCTCTTCATGCTTGGATGTACTTCAGTTGACCAACTAATTTGGCTTGCAGTCCTATGTCATTGAATTTATCTCTCAAAACATAGCAGCATTTGTGGATCATTTGCAACAGAAAATACTTTTATATGACTAAATTAAATACATGAAGCGGGTAGAAACTTAACAATTAAAAATATACCAAAACATCCAATCAATCATTCCTAGAACTCACCTGTTCGAATATAAAAGAATAATTTATGAAAGATCTTCCTACAATCCTTTTCTATCTAATTGATCGTTTAAAAAGCTTTACTGTGTGAAAGTTTTAAACAAACTAGATAGAGGCCATTCCTCATTAGATTAGCTATCACAGTGTGATGGGCCCCACATTGGAAGTGACCCAAGTATTTTTTTCATGTTGTAAGTTGATTTAATTGTTTTATGTTTCATTTCCTCTATTTTATTATGTTGCTTCTGTTTGTGTGCTCTGAATGCCCATTTGCTAAATATTTATTCAACTTGCAATCGGCTGCTACCCAAGTATCATATCTTCCTGCACCATAGTCTCCTTATCCAGCTTTACATTTCTACATAGCCCTTGACTTTGGCAAATTTAGTCCCCAAGACTTGTCCCTGCATCACCACGTCCCCCATTCCAAAACTCTGGGCAGCTATAAATTTACCAGCAAGAAGCTAGAGTATTATTGTTACTGCATGGTCAATATATTGATGCAAGCTCACTGCTTTGCAATCTATTATGCTTCAAGCTCATTGCATGTACCATGTTCAGAAATTACAATAGTGAGTTCTTGTTGAATAATATTGAATGTACTTTTGTTGCTCTATTATTCTAATAATATTATTGTATTGGTGCTATTTACCTTGCATAGGTATTATGTTTCTTAGCAAAGGATGCTTACTTTGGGCATCTTTTTGGACCTATCAGTGGTATTCTATATGTTTATATTTGTAAGTTACTTCTTTGTGTGTACCACGTGCTGCATGGACATGCATGTTGTGCATGTGTGCATACACATCTCTGTGTGTGTGCATGTATGCATGTGTGTCCTTGTGTGTGAGTGAAAAAGAGAAAGGTCATTCTACTCCATTTTAAATTCACCAGACATGTTTACAAACAAGTCAGATACAACAGCAATAAAAGCCATTGATTCAAGTTCCAAAAACAGTTACAGCATTTCCTTTGGTGTAGCCATGCACTCTGAAAATATAGAATAGTAACAAATACATGTTTGGATCTGTTTATGCCTCAGATCTAGAATGGTGTGCAGTTGCAGCAACCCTGTTGGATGTTGTTGTTTTGTTTTCACCCTCTGGCATTCAAAGCAACTAGCCAGAAACCTAGCGGCATCCCCCTTCATTCCCTTCCAGAAGTATAGAGGTTTAATATCTGCTAACAGTATGGTAACACTTGGGTGTCATGGTGCTGAGTGTACCTCCTTTAAAACTAGCTTCCTTAACTCTGAGGAATCAGGTACATACATTCGCCCTTGGTACCTCAACAGACCATCTGGTTCAACCTTGAACCCTTCGTACCTTGGGTCTTGGGAATTAGCTTGAAGAGCCTCTCAAACCTGTTTATAGTATTCATCCCCTTCCAGATCCTATAAAACACGTGCTTTAAAATCTGTGTTGATGGTTACAATGCAAGATAGGTGTCTTGGGTGACTCAAAATACAACCACTCTATTATCCTTACCCTTAATGTAACTTATTTCAAAATCATAGTCAAAGATCAAATCCAACCATCTTCTCTGTCATGCATTCAAGTTAGGTTGCATAAATATGTATTCTAATCCCTGGTGATCTTATCTAAGCTCAAATGGTTTTCCCATTAGATAATGCCGCCACATCTAGAGAGCATGCACAATAGCCACAAGCTCAAGATCATGGGGTGCATAGTTATGCTCGTAGTTTTTCGACTTTCTTGATTCATAAGCAATTACTTGCCCATCCTACATGAGAACCCCTCCTAGTTGTTTGGATGCATCTGTGACAACCATAAAATGTGTTGCAGGATTTGGCACTTTCAAAATTGGTGTTGCGGTTAGCCTTTCTTTCAAATACTCAAAAAATTTCTGACATTTCCCTGTCCCCTCAAACCTTTCTTCCTTCCTCTGGAGCATGGTGATAGGATGCGCTATACGTGAAAAATTCATCAAGAACCTTCTATAGTAACTTGCCAATCCCATAAAACTTCTTTCCTTTCAAACATTTCTCAGAACTGGTCACTCTAGTATGGCCTTTACTTTGCTAGATCTACTGTTATTCCCTTAGTAGAAATGATGTGCCCTAAATAGTGTACTTCCTTTTGGAAAAATATGCACTTGGATAACTTCCCATACAACTTACGCTCTCAAAGTTGTTGCAAAACTATTTGCAGATGTTGGAAGTGTTCTTCCTCATTCTTAGGGCCCATTTGTTTCGCGGAATTGAATGGGAATTGGCATTTCCGAATTCCCAAAATGTTCAATTCCCTGTTTGGTTCCAAAATTAAAAATTGGAATAGGGTTATGCGAATTCTAATTTTGGGTCATTTTGAGCATTCCACAATTCCTTCTGACCTAGAATTGGAATTGAAAGTATTATTTTGAGAAGGAAAATTCATTCCAATTTTTGTTTCAATAATGTATATTATATTGCTATAAGGATGTGTGTGTGTGTGTGTGTATATATATATATATACACACGTGTGTATGTATATATGTGTGTATATATACACACAAGTGTATATACACACATGTATATATACACATGTGTGTATGTATATATACATGTGTGTATATGTGTGTATATATATACACAAATGTATGTATATGTGTATACACACGTGTGTATATGTGTACACATGTGTATATACATACATGTATGTGTATATATATATATGTGTGTGTGTGTATATATACACACATCTGTATGTGTATATATACACATGTGTATATATACATGTGTGTGTATATACACACGTGTGTATATATGTGTGTGTGTATATATACACACGCGCGTGTGTGTATATATGTGTATATATACACGTATATGTGTATATATACACATGTGTGTATATATACATGTATGTGTATATACACGTGTGTGTGTGTGTATACACACATGTGTATAT
>MU223961.1:1039115-1057836 GCA_018584345.1 Thuja plicata | reverse complement strand
ATGTGTGCAAAAACAAAATTCCAATTCCAATTCTAGTTGTGCGGAACCAAACGCAAAATTGGCATCTTCTCAGTCATCTTCCAGGTGAACCAAACAGGACAAGCCCATATTCTAGAATTCGTTTTGATAATAGCACAATTCCAGAATTGGCAATTCCAGCATGCACAAATTCCGCCAAACAAACGGGCCCTTAGAGTAGATTAGACTATCATCAAAGAATACTAGCAAAAACTTGTCTAGGCAATCCCTAAGCACGTTGTTCATCAGATTCATAAAGTTGTTGGGGCATTGTTGAGCCCGAAGGGTAACACTGTGAACTCATAGTTGTAATGTCCCCCTTTTTGGGGCACATTATTTCGTGCCTTATAGTTAGCCTTTCATCATGGTCTGGTGGGCTAACCGAGGCTTGGCTGGTAATCAGAGGGATATTTGGCCTAGGTGTTTTCAGTTTCAGGCCAATCGGATCAGTTTTCACAGGGTTTCCAAGGTGCTTACTATTTATAGTAAGTAGGAAGAACTCAGTGTTCCTGGCATTTCAGTAGTGGACTCGGAGCATCTCGCCGAGAGCTTTCCGGCAAGCTATCACACGTCTCCATCCGAGTTCGTTTGGTCCTCTGTTTTAATGCCAGAAGATTCCTCACTTTATTTTATTATGTCACTTTATAACCAACAGTTATATTTATTTAAAAAGTGACTTTAAGTGAGAATATGAAAAGACAGAGAGGGGAAACTAAAGAGTCGCCACCATTGCTTTAAAAGAAGGATTGAAGGCTCTTTTGAGATATGCTTAGTTTTGATATTATATTTATCTCTTGGAGATATCAGGAAGCTTTCAACTTTCGAATACAGCCGTGAGGACGGAAACCCTTTTGGCTTAGAGGTGGATTGGACGTAACCCCAGTTCGTCTCCGGTGCGGATTCACAGCAGAGTTCGCCTTTGTATTCACAGGTTCTTTTCTCTGTTATTTGTTATCCTGTTGCATATTGTAGTTCGGATTTGGATTGCAAGAAATCTCAATGTTATTGTATTGCTGGTTGTATAATATGATACCATTTTCTGAGGAGTTATTGCAATAATATTTGCTGGTTATTTTTGTTGTTTATTTCATTTAAATAAATATCATGTGCATGCAAATATATGTTTAAATCTTCTGGGTTACATTTGAGGAATTTTTGGGAAAGACCTGGTTCGGGTCATTACAATGGTATCAGAGCTGGCTTTCCTGCCAGCCTGTGGAGTTTATTCAGAAACAGATTTCACATTTGAGCTCACCTAGTAAGTTTCAGAAATAAGTTTATGTATCAGCATTCTTACCTTGCATTAAATGAAATCGACAGGTCCTGGAAGTAGAAATAAATCAGATTATTTCGACAAGCTTTGTATCTTGCTGGATGAAGACACCGCGGTAAGTCTGGGTCTGCATTGAGGGAGGTCCACGTATTCAACAACACGGGCTTCTTCCTATTGTTGGTTGCCGTGGCAATAGACCAAACCGTTCACTACAACATTACTTCCTGTGTGATTCAGTTTTCAGTGCTTGGCCATAAGGGAGCCGATGTTTTCACGCGGGCATACATCTCTCTGAGAACATTAGTGAAGTAGAGGGATTGAAGCCGCTCAGTTCTGATATTGGAGTTTTTAGACTTGCAGTTACGAGAGTCTCCACGCAAGGTGAAGCCAAGACGTCCACCCAACAGCAAGTGTCGAGGCCGAAGTAGCCGTCTAGAGAGACTGCTTCCCACCATTCCAGCTTTGTGCCTAAAGACGCACAGTTATAGTATTCAGCCCGGACGTTGTGATCAGCATCAGACTAGTGGAACAAAACACGGAAGTTTAGAGTTGGCTTCGGTATTGACGTGAGGTAACGGGTGCTGGGGGGGAACACCCATCACATTATTGCACAGATCGTAACAAGTTTTCTATCGCCTACTGGAGTTCGTGGCAAGTTAGCGCCAGCATAAGGAATCTTGCAGTTACCAACCAAGGGTGGCATCACTAACACGTACAGCAGGAGGTTATTGCATCAATATCATTAATCAAGTTTAGCATGCAAGAAGGATAACGCCCTTCCAGAATCTTATTGCAACAACTCAACACTAATGCTGGAGTTGAGACTGGTTATTGACAGTGTAAGACTGGTTCTAATTCTTCAAGGCCGAATACCTTACGACAGTTGTGTGTGCGGAAAGAACTGTGCATTCTTGCGTTCTAATAGGGCTCTAGGCTGAGATCGAACTAGTTACGCACCCTCTAAACAGCAGAGGAGTTACTTGATTCAAGCATCAGGTCATTGATATCGGGTGGCATGTTGAACAGTGCTAGTGACGTGACCAAGGAAATACACATAGCAGCACACAGTGGGCATTTCCAGTTGGATACGGGAGTGGCGTGCCAAGCTCTCCTGGAAGTAGACGGGTCGGGGAGGAGTTATAAGTTGTGGGAGTTGCAGCGTGAACTACCTGGGAGACGCGGGCTGCCTAGTAACTGGTGGGACTTGAGGCTGCGCAACGGGCTTCAGCAAAGAAAAAGGAAGACGTGGCAGGGCCATCTTTCGCGTGAGTAGTTTTCAGCTTGCGTAGCACTGCTACATGCTACAGACCGCGCAAACCACCTCTCCATCCAGCACGGGCAACATATGGAGCACCACTGATTACAAACAACAGAGTCTCCTACGAATTAGAAGAGAACAATAAAGGTGCACACGGGAAATACCTTATTTGATAATGCCATGTAGAAAGTTATCTGAAATTTATATGAAATCTTTGTTTGGCGAGTTATGCATTCTAGTGTAAATCGTGTGAGCATTTTATGTAATATTCATACAAACTACAAGTATACGTGAGTTCCAGATTTATGTTATTAAGGAACAATCTCGGAAGTATTTCAGTTTTCCTCTATAATTTGGGAAGGCAAATATTGTATAACCTTCGTCTTAATGATTCAGATAGTAGTGTTACTAGCATTACTGTTTCCTGAACTTGAATATTTGCTGGAAGCATTAGCAATTTCTATTCAAATTATTCGATTCAGAACTGAGGTTAGAAAGTTCTCTCTTGTCCATTCCATTACCACAAGCATAGAAAATAGAAGGTGTGTGCAAAGGAATAGGGACTCTTGCAATAAAAATTTCCTGTTGATCAGGAAGTTGGAGGATGTTTTAATTTGTGAAGAATGAAATTGTTCTTTGTCTGCAATTCATATTCTTGCTTAAACATTCCAATACAAACCTGAGTTCTGAAGCAGCAAACCATTTCTCAGAACACTTATGCAAACTGTTTGACAAAATGATCACATGATAGAAGACAGGAAATCTGATTTATTGAGTTGGCAACAAGAGGAACATGACACCTGCAGCTTGAGGGAGTTGTGAAACTTCTGGAAGGTGCTAAACAATTCATACCCTGAGAGTGGAGCCTTGTCCTTGGCAGCTACAAGTTATTCTGAAGATTTTGAGCAGTGTAAGGTTGGACATTCACTTGCAGAGTCTAGTAGTTTTTTAGCTATGGGGAAGACGCAGAGTTGGGAAAAAGTCTTGAAGGATCTTGCTAGGGTACAACAACAGTTAGCCCAGATTTCACAGCCTAATGAAAGGACAGAAATACTCGGCACGTATGAGGAATATAACACACTTCCTCCATAGGTTCAGAGAGATTTAACCTTCTCTAGCTTCATGGACTTTCATCCAAAGCTACAACACAAGACTTTATTGGCAAAGAAGCAGTGGCAGGATTTGGCTCAGGATCTACTTGCACAAGACAGGTGCAAAAATTTATATGAAGAGTTTCCAGCTATCATTACTCAACCTACAAGTGAACAAAAAACTAAGTCAGTTATTGAAGAAAAGCCTTATGAGGTTGACATTGAAGCAGGAGATTGCAAAACAACTATTGAACCAATGCATGAAGGAGAGGCTAAAGAAGAGATAGCAAACATGCAAGTTACAGAATATGAGGAATCATGTGATTTCTATAGCAGCGCATCACGTATGCATAATGATGATTTGGATGAACAATCAGAGAATGCATCCCAAAATGATGATGATGAGAAGCATGCCTTGAAGAGTCAGCTGAAAATCAATAACGATGTTATTACTGTAGTTCTTGTTCACCATGATAACACTCACTAGATTATTGAGGATCTTTATAGGAAAGCTCAAAAGGAGGAAGGACAGAGAGGTATAAGGACTGAATCTTATGTTGCTGATTTACAGGGGATCAAAACAGCATTTGAGGATTGGAAATCACAATATCTATGTTTACTATCAGATCGCGACTACTTGTTATAGGTTGCAGAAAATTATGCTGAGCAGTTGAGGAAAAAGGATGATGAGGCTAATAAGCTCAACAGAGAGCTTAATATTGCTCAGGAAACTTTGGAGCACACACATCTTGCTCTTAAGGAAGCAAGAAATCAGATTGTTACCACTAGTCAGTATAGGGAACATGACGACAAGGAAAGGTCCGAATTCTTTCAGGAGGTGATTCAGGAACTCGATAGCATACAGTAGACCTATGACTTGGATAGCTATCCCAAAAGAGCTTTGGATCATCCAGAGTTTCCTTATGAGTTAGATAACTTTCAGGCGATCGACAATTTCTTGTTTGAGATGGATGCTGACTTGATATTTGATAATCCTTTCTTGGAGCTAGATGAGGAAGGTATTTTCTATCCCCATGACGTAGATGAGGTTGATTACAGAATTTGGGACCCAGGGTCAGCTATTAGAGGTAAATCTTGGTCACCAAGTCGGAGTAGCAGGATGAGCTCAGTTGCTAAGCAGTGTGGGTTTTACACCCACAGTCCAGGATGGGCAGTTATGTCTTGTGGTGTGATGGGTGATATGTCGTTCCTTGCACTACCTCGCGTTGATGATGAGATGTCTCGTGTTAGCAAGCATCCTATGGATCATTCCTCTTTCCACACAGCCGCGACTTCTCTACATTATCATACTGATTCATCCAGTGCTTATGGTAATTCTTTCACCACATATTTTAGGCATGATGATGATGTTCGGGTAGAGCTTATTTAGTACGGGGTTATTGAGCTTGGTATGATGATTATGCTTGTTGGGGTGAATTTTTCACACCAAGGTGTACACTGCATGACTCCGGGTATTGAGAGACAGTTATGGAATCCTTATGCTGATTCAGGATTTCCAGCAGAGTTGGTTAGTGCATCGCATGTTGGCCACATTATATGGGATGCATTGGGTTTTTCATTCAGCCCACCTACAAAGAACTTCCATTTCCGATTATTGCAGAGGTGTGGGGTGAGTGATTAGTTTGGTATGCTTCCTCGCTTGCAGATGGAAGCCTTGTCCGACAGTCTGTGTATCATGCCTCTTCAGTACAGTTTCCAGTTCGGGCGACAGATCAGAGGGGCAGTGTTATGGCAGTTGGACACTTCTGGTGATCCACTCAGTACGAGCATCAGGCATCAGGATATTTCAGCCAGCTGGGGAGATGGATGGCCCTTTTGCTTATGGGATCCAGGAGGGAAGTATTTGCGGTTAGTATTTATTTAGGGAGTCGATTGGTGTGAGGCTTGGCATCTCCTTGCATCTGACCGTAGCGGTGCCAGTGCTCTCAGTTGGAGTGAGGTTCTCATATGGGTTGAGGACTTTCTTGCAGATGATAGCAACAAAGTACAGTTTGGTATGACTGATCCTGCAGTGATTTGGGACCCTGACATTAGACTGGTTGTTGTTTGGTTGCTGTGTGAATGGCTTCACAGGTCAGGGCATAATATTTGTTTCAGTTTCACACGACAGGTTGGTGGAGCAGCTTCCATGAGGTTGGTTTGGGATCTAGGTATTATGATCGCAGCATGCAGATACTGATTGCTTGAGGGCAAGCAATCTCCGGGAAGGGGTGATTTGTAATGTCCCCCTTTTTGGGGCACATTATTTCGTACCTTATAGTTAGCCTTTCATCATGGTCCAGTGGGCTAACCGAGGCTTGGCTAGTAATCAGAGGGATATTTGGCCTAGGTGTTTTCAGTTTCAGGCCAATCGGATCATTTTCCACAGGGTTTCCAGGGTGCTTATTATTTATAGTAAGTAGGAAGAACTCAGTGTTCCTAGCATTTCAGTAGTGGACTCGGAGCGTCTCGCCGAGAGCTTTCCGGCAAGCTATCACACGTCTCCATCCGAGTTCGTTTGGTCCTCCCTTTTAATGCTAGAAGATTCCTCACTTTATTTTATTATGTCACTTTATAACCAACGGTTATATTTATTTAAAAAGTGACTTTAAGTGAGAATATGAAAAGACAGAGAGGGGAAACTGAAGAGTCATAGCCAATGCTTTAAAAGAAAGATTGAAGGCTCTTTTGAGATATGCTTAGTTTTGATATTATATTTATCTCTTGGAGATATCAGGAAGCTTTCAGCTTTCGAATACAGTCGTGAGAACGGAAACCCTTTTGGCTTAGAGGTGGATTGGACGTAGCCCCAGTTCGTCTCCGGTGCGGATTCACAGCAAAGTTCGCCTTTGTATTCACAGGTTCTTTTCTCTGTTATTTGTTATCCTGTTGCATATTGTAGTTCGGATTTGGATTGCGAGAAATCTCAATGTTATTGTATTGCTGGTTGTATAATACTATACCATTTTCTGAGGAGTTATTGCAATAATATTTGCTGGTTATTTTTGTTGTTTATTTCATTTAAATAAATATCCTGTGCATGCAAATATATGTTTAAATCTTCTGGGTTACATTTGAGGAATTTTTGGGAAAGACCTGGTTCGGGTCATTACAATAGTGCCCATACCGAGTTCTAAAGGTGGTTTTATGTATGCCTTCTTTCAGTCTAAGTTGGTGGTATCCTGACTGCAAATCTATCTTGGAATATACTGCAGCTCCACACATTTGATCGAACAAATCATCAATTCAAGGCAATGGGTACTTGTTTCTTATGGCAACCTTAATCAACATACAATAATCTATCCACAGGCGGGAAGTTCAGTCCTTTCTCACCAATATCATTGGAGCTCCCCAAGACAATACACTGGTTCGAATCTACCCTTTACTTAAAAAATTTTGTCATTGTGTGTTTAAATCCATGAGTTCAATGGTCGACATCCTATAACGGCTTCAAATATCGGCTCATCTCTTGGCACCAAGTCAATAGATAAATCGAATACTATTTTTGGTGGTATTCTAGGCAATTCTTCAGGAAACGCATCCTTGCTACAACTGACACCCTTTCCCTTTGCTTTATCTGCATAGCTAAAAGTTGTCGTACTCTGGACCTAACGTGGGACACCTTGCCACTTTTCCTACTAAGTCATTTTTTTGCCTTTCTTGAAGGCTCAGAAGGTAGCATCTACTTGAACTTCTTCCGGCTCTTGTCCCTAAAAGCATGATCTTTCCTGAGCCTTTGCTCTTGTCTCACTGCCTTTTCATACACTTCATCCATGGAACTAGGTCCAAGAACATCCTAAGACCCTCCAATATGGTTATTAAGGCCCATAATAAACTTTCGCACCCTAAACCGTTCATCCATTTGATATGGGGGGTACGTATTTTGACAACCAGTAAATTTCTCCCATTACAAATTGACAACTGTTTCCAAGTATTCTCAGCTGATTTCAGGACTAACTCAACCTTCTTGTTTTCCCACCAGGTAGTTGCCTCTTCAGTCAGCTTGTAGGCTCCCCAGACGACTTGACATTCTTTGAGAGATTTCTACGCGACTCAGCAGCATCTCCTAACAGTGAGCCCTCAAACTTAGGGGGCTTAATCTTTTTCATATCATAAATTATTTTACTATTTATTTGATCTCTCTTTCCTATTTGAGTGTGAGTACATGAGCACTCTCCTCAATGCTCACTATGAGTGGTATGGTCTCGTCTACTAACGCCTTCCCTAACTGAGACTCTTCCTCTTCTTCCTTGGTCTCATTCTGACCCCTTGCCTGTTGTTCCAGGGTTCAGACTCTAGTTTGGGTTTCTTGCATCAAAGAAGGGAGTTGATCCAATTATTATACGATTTTCTGCTTGTTTTAATTACATATATCATGTTTTAGTTTCTTTTCTTTACTGATTGCCAAAACAACTAAAAGATCTCTATCTGAGAGTCACTATCATATTCAGTGATGAGCTCTTCTTGCCCAATGAAATCAGAAGGAATGAGACGATATCCTGCAGTGAAGTACAATGGTCTCCTTGACCTTCTATCTCAATACTTTCCTGTGATACTTTCTTAGTTATGGTTTCAAGTTTGGAAGTTAACTCATTTTTAGAAGTTTTTCAACTATTTTCTTGTTTGAAAGGGGCAACCTGCACCTCTAATCATCAGATAGCCTCAACTAAAGTCTCATCATCAGATGGGGGTGAACAACAAGAATAGTCATGCATGGTTCTAGTCATCCATATGAGAATAGAGTTTGCACCCAGCCCCAAGAAACAATCTGCAAACACGCATTCACAACAAAGAGAGAATCAACACACAAGATTATATTTTACCAATAAACAAAATGTATTGAGATGTTACAAATGTACAAAACACACTGAATATATAAGGGAGGTATAAAGAGGTACGAGATAACAATCGAATGACTATCTCAACCAAAAATTAAATGCACTACAACATTATCAAATAATCTCTACCTTATATCTAATAATGTAAATGTTGGTTACCTAAGTGGAACTTAAGTAAATGTAAGTGGGATTAAACTACATACACCAACACCCCACCTTAAGTGCAACTTAAGGAGATTATTATGCAATATGAGATGCAAGATGGGTCTCGGTAACAAGGTCGTGTTAGGTACCCATGCACAACTACAATGCAATACAATCGCTCACAAATGGAGAAAACGAGAAACGCCATGTGGGAGAAAACTCCTCTCCAAAAGAGAGAAAATGAAGGACTAAGAAGCCTCCAAAAATATGTCCCAAAACAAGAGCATGAAGAACATCACTGAAGCACGAAGAAGCTGTAGACAATTGTCAAGGAAGATTGATATGGCCCTATAACTGAAGAACCTCCTCTAAAACAAGATAACGATCAAGATTAAGAAGACAATAATCTACATGAGTACCCCAAATGACACTACTCGAAGAATAATCAGATGACAACAACAACAACAAAACATCTATCAATCGAATACATAGATGACACATGAAATTGCACGATTGTTCTCATATCATCAGTACTCAACCAATGGAGTTGAAAATAAAAGTGCAATAGTCTAAAGAACCATGATCAACTGAGGATAGATTATTGCCTCCACAAAGTAGGAATGCAAGAGTGTCTCATAAGTCATAACTCACTAGAAGAGAAACCAAGGAAGCATTAGTAATCAATATAATAGCCCCACATTATGCTGACTACGAAGAGCCGTGACAAATCCACGAAAACTATGTCACCTCCGACTTAAGAAAAAGGGTGTGCACCAAGAGTACACACACGCATGAGGCAAGAATCCCAAAGATCCTATTGTTGTCGTGGAGGGACGCTCACTTGACAAAGTTGTGATTGGCAAACAACAAAGGCACTACACAACCCCCCATGGCACGTTATGATACAGTGCGAATACAATAATATGGCACAACATTTGTGCAAAATCCCCAAAATACATTAACAAAATGTGGCATTGTATCTCAAAGTGTGTACGAAAGAAGGTGCTTAAAAAAGATGCTCAAATGATCCATAAGGACAAAAAGTTGTATATATGATGTAGCCCAAAAGAAGCCAACCAATGCAAACAAAATATCTCCAAGTGCCAAAACAACCAAGCAATTAACCAGTGTCAAAACACAAAATCTTGAATTAATTGCACCTAGGGCAAAATCTGGAAAATATGCATGGATAGATTGAAAGTGCTCTGAAAGACCTTTCCAACACCACAAGAATCACAAGAAACGAAGAAACTAGTCAAAATTTATGAGCTCTAAAGCCCAAAATGCACATTTGACTTCAACGGGATACATAATGCACCAACAACAAAATTTGAAGAAAATACTAGCACCAATGGATAGTGCACAAAACCACCTTTTCGACTATATCTCATTTGCCAAAAACTGACACCATATGCCCAAGTTATGGCCAATTAAAAAAAATCGCCTATATGGAACCCAAAAGTGGTCAAAAAAGGCCCACCCCCCTTTACCACCTAGGGGCTAGGGTTTAATCACCCATGTGACCTAGCACTGAGCAAACAAGAAAAAAGAGCCATCCAGGATGGTAGTGCCACCCAGCCAGTGGTCGTGTGACTTGTGAACGAAAGAGGCAATAGGGCGGTGGCTCTGCGCACCACCCCCCATTACCACAATGTGCTCATGAACCAAAGAGGATGTGCTGATGTAAATAAGGAGCAAAAAAGTTCTCCCACACTCAATGTGGGATATATCCCAATGCATGGCAAATTCATGGGCCCCATGTCGAAGCAAAATAGAACCAAGCCAATTAACAAACTCTACCTCAAAGAGTGCCACCATGAAACACGGCTAAACCAAATGCCCAGCCGGTAACACTTGTCCAATCACAAAACCATTGTCCAACAAAGTCATAAACCAAAAAATAAGTGGATGCTTGCAAAAGTTTTGACTGCAGAAATAATCAAAATGAGCAATTGATAAAGTGTGTGGTTTGTTGGGCACCAATGCCAATAACAAAGCACAGGGAAAGAAAAACAACTCTAATAATTACTGCCCATCCACCTAGGCCTCAAAATTCAAAATGGTGAACACAGAAAACTCTCAATCAGGAAGGGGTTGCAGAGTTGCATGCTCTAAAACCATGTTAGAGTTTGCACCCAAGCCCAGGAACCAATCTGCAGACACACCTTCACAACAAAAAGAGAATCAACACACGAGATGATATTTCACGAATAAACAAAATGTATTGAAATGTGACAAATGTACAAAACACCCTGAATATATATCAGAGGTGTGATGAGGTACAAGATAACAACTGACTAACTACCTCAACCAAAAATTAAATGCACTGTGCCATTATCAAATAATGTCTACCTAATATCTACTAATGTAAATGTTGGTTACCTAAGTGGAACTTAAGTAAATATAAGTGGGATTAAACCACAAACACCAACAATTTCTTTACAAAAGACAATTGTTTTTCTCCAACATGGGTGTATGCAGTCGCCAAGAAAGAGGTCTATGACACTACATCTCAATTAACATAACACAACATAATATAAAATGTTCCTCTAAGTTAACTTCCATAAAGCAGATACTACAAATCCTAAGCTCTTTATCAGTCAAGTTGCCTTCTCAATCTTGAACCGGTGTAATATGACTTGATAGTTATCCAAAGTGAATGTAATACATCTAAGATGTAAAGTCATAGATACACAAGCACAATAATGCCTAACATAAAATTGAGCTGTAAAGAAAATATTTAAGAGATGACATTTAATGGGATGTGAACATCAGACCCATAAACAGCTTCCCTACCTAATGCAACTTATCTTGCCTTTGTTGAGATCGAGATTAGGAGCATCAAGTATTTAGTGCTGAGTATATGATCAATGGAAATGACATTTTCGACAAGTGAATAGAGACCCATACAATTGACAAGTTTCTCCTGCCAATGGCATCCGAAGCTAGTTTTTACATAATGACATGATGCTACTTACTCGATACCTATTTTCTCTGAAGAAATGTATCTGGTATGTATGGAACTTCAAGAAAATAATTACTTGTGAAATGAGAATATTTAATAACAACGTGCCAAATCATACAAAAAGTAGGTATCCTAAGAAGCTTCAAAATATTACGACATCATAATCATTTACTTGTGGCAAAATGCAGTCAATTCCAACTGGAGGCTTCACTACCATTTGATGTAATCTTTGACCTGGCATTCACGAAGTATCAATATGATCAGAATACATGTCATAAAGTCTTCATGATCAATCTGACTTCACTCACAAATTTTCTGTGCAAATGATGAAAACCCATATTCACAGAGACTGATAATATTACTTAAAATGTACAACAGCTTGCTTGGAAAACATGTCTATTCGCACAAATAACTGCTAATTGCAATTGATGTTACAGAATGATGAGCTTTGGTTCCTCTTAACTGCCTACTTAATTATGAGAAACTATTTTTTAACATTTACATGACCTAATGAAGAAATGGTAACCCTTCTCAACCAACTTCAAGGAAAACAATTGAGAAGATAATACAAACAATTGGGAATTGGTTAGTGGTACAATAATACAATTGAATTCACGATTACTGCCATGATTATCTAATTTCTTTATATATTTTGAGGCTTATAATGTTCTCAATAGCTTTAACAATAAAATATCCACGATAATAAGATGAATGAGAACGCTTCTTTTAGAGAAAAAAAACAATTCATTAATTCAATAATCCAGCATCACCAACAAATAGGAACATTCTTTCCACTGAAAAAAAAGTAAATAGCTTCAATCAAAAAGGACATGGAACTTTAGACATTCCTAACAAACAAAGCTTAGCCAACCAAACCAAACCAGAACTGATGAAAAAACCCTCAATTCTAATGTGAATATCAAACTCAAAAATACATGGCCAGCGCTTGAAAAGAAAAATAACAAAATAGAAATTTATTTAAAGCCTTTAGAAAGAGATATAGAAAGACAAAAGAAGCTTTTGGACAGGACAAATCCAGGATGCTTACAAAACAAAGAAATGTGGTAACTGAGGAAGAAACATACAAAACAAAGAATATGGGAGCTGATTGAATAAAACAGGATAGATGTACATAATCTGCGTGCAGTTAAAATATAAAGAAACAACTAAATGACTATAAAGATTCTGACATGCAATTTAACTTTTTTCAAACATGGTTATGGTTCAAGGATAGCCCAATAAGGATTCTTAACATATTTAAAAGAAAAAAAATATTTACCCATATAAACTGAAATGATTAATATCCAACTCCAAAGGGTTTTGGTATAATGATACTGAGAGGCACCTCTTGTTTTCTCTAAGTTACTACACTACCAAACTACTAATTGCTATATAGAATTCTAATTGAAATCAAAAATCAAGAACATTGAGCAACATGGAGTATGGGGAACATTATTTTTACTGCATAGGTAGCATTCAGCACAATGCATACTTAGTACAGGGAGGACAGCATTATAACAACAGTGCCCCTACCCTGACATTATACAAGCTATTTGTAGGACTAGAATTTTTTGGAAGACACAACCATTCCCCCCCCCCCCCTTCATGAGTACAGTTTGAACTTTGAAGTACATTACCTAAGCAACAATCACTTATTAATAAACCAAGTTGGATCAAAACATAAGATTCATTATGAGAGCATATATTATAGCAATTTGATTTGTCCCCTCCAAAAGAAGTCAAAGTTTCATCCAGCACAACCCATTTGCAACATAAGAAAAAAGTAGAGACAAAGTCAAGGATGAATTATATCTAATCCAGACAAACCCAAACAGGCTGCCCTGCTGGGTTTCAGCTGCTTCACTACATCTTTGACCCCCCACCGCTCAGTACAAACTTGTGCTCATCACTTCACCTATAGGGCTTTTGAGTAATGTTACATTCTTATCATTTGCATGCACTAGTGCATCACTTGGTAGTTTAGGTTGTTCTAGAATTTTGGATCAAGAAAACAAGGGCTTCTCACCCTAACTATTTGTTTATTTTATGCTCTTATTCTCTCCCGTCTTCTTTTTGTTTGGTTTATTGATGGCTTCTAGTTGAATCGTTGAAACTCGCTGAGCATTAGCAAATTATTTGCGTCATTACATGAGCCAAATACTCATCAAGACTATTTGCCAAAAAATCAAAGAAAGAAATTGACAATTCTTTATATATTTTTTTCTTATAATTGCCAACTCAAGGATGAGATTTTTCAGCATGTCTCAATCTGAGCTAAAATGTTGGCTAAGCTAGTACTGGAAAAGTTCAAGTCTCAACACTAGTTCGTAGGCAACAACCCTTGCCAACTGACCCCTGCTTTAGGCCCATCAAGTCTCACCAAGTTGTTTCCCTATATTTCCCCCGACTTGAGGCACAACAACTAACTCAAATCATTTGATTTGTTGCGCACTCTACTTTGTGGTTCACCCTACTTTGATTTGCCCATTTTTATTCAACATTCAAGCCCTTCAAATCCATCCTAGCCTTTGAAAATTAATTTTCCTTGGTCTTTTCTTTTTTGCTTGTGCTTGCAACCCTTCTTTACTAGTCATTTGCCATAGAATTTGTCTTCCCCACAGAGATTACATCTGTCAAGTTGAGTTTGCCCTCCCAATGTTGACACAAGTCCTTGCATCCCACTACATGTTTAGCATTCAGTTAAAATCCACAAATGGATTATCTAACTTGGATTGATGGAATGGAAATAGTCACCTTCCTTTCAGCCTATGCAACAAACAAGGTGAATATTATGCTACCATTGCCACATTGTCAAACAGCCCTGAGTTTTGAGCATCCTTTCTTCAGCTTTACTAATAACTCTCTCTTGGTCATCTTTCTCCGCATTGAGATCTAGGTGTCCACAATCTTTATTTTGCTCTCCTAGTCAATGAAGCCTATAGTTTTCTTTTGTGGCTCACTACTTACTAAAACACTTATATTCCTCAATATTTGAATACCAAGCTAATGCCTACTTCGAATTAATTTTTGATCATTTCAATCGCTAGTCTTGCACCGCTTGCAAGTTACAACAATAACAGAAATATCAGCAATGAGATTTAACCAATTGGCCAAGAAGGCCACAATTCTTCATCAATCCATCAACATTGGTAGGTTTAAGCATGATCCCTCCTTGTAGATGTACGATTTTCCTTGGGAACCATTCTTCCTCATATAGGGTTGCTTGTGTGTTGAGGGAAAAATGTAACATTGCATGTGAGACTTATATCATGATCTATGATGAGTCCTATACATGAAGAGACTTATACTGAATACTCACATGGGCACTTGTAAATTGAGGACTACCTCACACTTTCTAAAGCAGCAATCCTCTATTTCCCTGACTAAATCCTTTATAAAAGCTTATCCATAGAAGTTCATTGCCTAGTTCTGATCAGTCAAGACATACAGTAATTTAGCAACTTATAGAGGTTATTACACCTCTAGCCCGCGCTAGGACATTTCACTAGGTCCTCAGAATCTTAACATCATGTCTTTGTCTACCCAAAGGTAGACCCTCACACTTCCACATGAGGATCAGAAAGTGGCATTAAAAAGGGCAAATCACACCACCATTGGCCCATGGAAAGCCTCTCAACCCACAAACTCAAAGATTCAATCCATGTTTTGCATCCATTTGGTAGTTGCACACCTATAACGACTAGTTTGAGCATATGTTGATTTGACCATTCCCTTCTAAGAGCATGACATCATCCATGACCCTAATTTCAGCCTTTAATACTTTAGACTATCCTATACTCACAATCTTGCATATGGTATTAGAGTCCCATCACTATGGATGAACATATCATCGGACTACATCATTACACATTTGTGCAAAGTTTATGCAAGGTTCAGCATTCTTACTAATTCTTCTATAGCACCATAATATCATCACATGTACTATCACTCTGCTACACGAGGATAGCTATTAATACATCTTCCATCCTTCACCAACATGGGTTTTGAGCTTCTACAACAAGGTTCTCTTATTTTATACTAAATATCAGTTTGGCAACCTCTTCCTTCCTTTGCCTAAACTTGCTTCAAACTCACTCAAACAAATAATCACCAGACCTTCAAGCCAGGTAAGACATGGAATCAACAACATCAACCCTTCTCTTCTAATCAACTACAGTTTCAAAGATTCAAGTATGTTGACTTACCTTCTTGAGACTTTTACAGGATCTGTGTCATTTGATAGATCATGTTTTGAAGAAGATAACACTAGAACAGTAGCAGAGTATGTCTTTTTAGTTTTGAGATCGGGATTGGGGAGGGTGCCCATTTAGGGCTGTTCATGTTGGTTGCATCAAGGATTTCTAAATTCGAAAATTTGGGATTCATAAAGTAATCATTTGCTGGTTGGGAAAAAAAGGTGCACTTTTTAATCCCTTCTCATTTATTTTCTGTGATCAAATGAAAGAGCAAAACACCTAATAGGTTACCTCACATTTTGGGTTGTTAAGAGTTACTATAGTTCTTTAATTTTGCATTCCTCTTTCTTCAATATAAACACAACAGAAAACCCACTTTGGTAGGGACTCCTGTTCTTTATGAAGCCAAGGATCTTTCAACTCCAAACAAAATCCTACTAAAACCAAAATCAAATCTGGTGTCTTTTTGTTATGGACCTTTTTATTTTGTGTTATTAGTAATTGTTAGGTAGTCCCCCAGTGATGGGGTTGATAACAAGAAAAGGTCATGCATTCAAAGAAATCCTCCTCCATATCCTAGGATGAAACTGAAAACCAATATTGCATCCCATGGGAAACCTCGCACTATCAGCGCTGAGGGAATATGCAAATATCCAAAGGAATGACTTAGGGTTTCAACTGGAGACTGGCAACTGTCATTAATAACAAAACAGAAGCAAGAAGCTATAGGCATGATCTGGTATTTGCAGAAGCTCATCAGAGGTCACACTTAATTATCGAAATAAATTCCCAAATTCCTGTTAGTAATGTCATTCCAAAAGAAAGATGGGAAATTGGAAACTGAAACATATGATTGGGGACATCTGTATCCTCCTCAGAGAATTTGAAGGGGCTCAGATTTGTTATGCCTATAAGGAGCAATATCATGTTGTAGAGATTTTGGCAAAGATCTTACCCTCGTGATAGAGCAATCCTTATAGATGCAGTGGATGGGGGGCAAGCTAAGGTTATTAGACAAAGAGCCCATTCGTCATTCTGTTTCTAATCACCCCCATGACTCCATTTAATCACTCCTTTGTGGATTGCTTTACGAATCAGAAAATAGGAGACGTAAATTCCATGTCACCTTAAAAGTTGGTGGGTATTTCTTTCATTATTACATTTCACCTTCACTATTCCTATGGACTAGTCTGGCCTCAGCTCTATGTAGGACCAATGTAATCATGGTGAAAGAAGGCATCACCTCAACTAGGCTTCTCTCATTGATATTATTCCCTTCTCACCAGACTCACTCAATATTTTTGTTGATCACTAAATATTCACAGAAATGCTTCACATTTTCTTCTCCTAATGCTCCGTAGATTTATTCCTTGGTAAACATAGTAATCCTGATGCTGGTTTAGGCATGGGGTTGGAAACCTTAGCTTAAAGTAGTCGAGTTACAGTGGTTTCATGAAGACCATAAGAATTACTTTGTCTACACCTCAAGCAGTCTTTTATTTATGGTTGGTTCCTTAAATTCCTATTTCAATAGATTATACATTTACAGATGTTAGTTTTCCTACTCTTTTTCATTTCAATGCATGGTATAAAGCCTTTTTCTATTAAATTTTCCCTGCTTTCTAGTGGCAGAGAAGAATTTTAGTAAGAGCTCTAATTCCCATGCTCTTAAAATAGATAAAAGACCCAGATGTGATAGTATCAAGAAATGTAACAACATGTACAAGAATAGGTTCTCCCCACTGTCTAAAAGTAACCAGTAAATTTCCAAAAAGTGTTGTGGAGCTTGGCTATTTTCCTAAAAACAAGAACTGCATCATGTCCAAAACACCACAGATTGATAATCCCTTACTAACCTCAAGTAAACAATGTCCCACTATAAAACTCTAAAATGTGTCCCAGTGGTCAATCAATTTCAATCAGGCTTGGATTACTGGGGGTCTGCAATCTTAACTTTCTTGACAATTGAGATAACAATAGATGTGAAATAAAACGCATCATAGAGGGTATTACAAGTATCAAAACTCAATTTGTCTGATATGCCAGTGCATACTATGCCTGAACCCTCCAAACCCTCTCCATTGTCCCAAAATACCAAGCAGATTCTATAATGTTTGTTGCTCACAAAGAATTTGAAAAAATGATAAGTGACATCAATGGCTTATGGTAATTAGCTGAAACACAACAGGTCAAATAAATTTACTTACTGATGATTGGTCATGAAATGGTAATTGATCGTTGTATTTAGTATTTACAATGGAGATGAAAGCTCCATTTAAAGGAATTACAAGAACGATGTTTCTAAATGAAACAATCATGAACTGAAACAGGAAATAGAAACTAGCCAATCTAACTAAAGTACATCAAGTGACCATTAGATAAGAAATATACTAATATTACTCTAATACCCTTCATTAATGGTTATTCTATCACCTACACCGAGTTGACCCCTAAATTTTACAAACTTTTCCAGGCTCAGAGACTTGGTGAGGATATCTACAGTCTGATCCTTACTTGTAACATAATGCAACATCACACTTCAATCTTCAACTGTGAAGACCCCTAGTCCTCTCTGCCTGTGATATTCAATTTCTTGGATGCAAGTAATGAAGTTTTTGTTTTGGTTATTCTGATATTTTATCAATTTTTTTGTGTTTTTATTTTAAAAAGCAATGCAGGGAAAAACATAGAAATACTTCAAACTGAAAACTAAATAGTTAAAATGAGAAATAGCTGCCGGAATCATATATCATCATTATTCATTAATTGTTTAAGCCCTTTTGTTAATGTTTGTAGCTTCAGTCGTATGATCATTTAGAATACATATAATATACTTAGATATTGATTAATAATAATATATTGTAGTTGTATATATATATATGCTATATATATTATATTATATATATATTATTATTAAACATATATTATGCAAACTTAT
>MU223961.1:960563-1028809 GCA_018584345.1 Thuja plicata | reverse complement strand
ATATATATATATATATATATATATATATATATCAAAGATTGTGGGCTTGCTTATTTGATCTATATTTCGAGCATATAAATGTATGCATCACCTACTTCCTCCCATTCCAAACTAAGTCTAATATAGATTTCTATGGTGAAGCATCCTATCCAATTTGGATTATAAGGAGTCTCCGTATGGATAAGATTTAATAAGAGCCAAAATTTATCCTTATTGTAGGTATCACATCTGTATGTCAATCCCAATCTACAATTTCTAGGTATGGACATAGGCATACTATTATATTAATGATTGTCTTATTGTTATCCTTGGTCTAAGGGATAGTTAGGTCTTTCCTAAAGCTACCCACCTGTTATCCAAACCCATCAAAAATTCATTTTCATAGTTATACAGAGTAAGAGTCGTTGCACTGATTTGGCTGTCACTCCGAATATCTATTTTTTATTTTCTATGTAGATCCAAGTTCTAGTTTGTTGTATATTTCTCTCCTTTTTATTTATTATTACATATATATGATTTCTTCATTTATCCCTTCTACCCCTCTGTTAGCCAAAGAGTCCGTTGTTTTATTACCTTCCCTAAAAATATGATTAATTGTGTAATGCTTAAAATAGGCTAATAAATTCATCCCCCTCTTCACTAATCCATTTAATCTCTACTTCCTGTTCTGAAAGCGTTTATGATGATGGCCGAGTCTCCTTCTATTTCAATATTTTCTAGCCTTAATTTTTTACATAGTAGTAATCCTTCAATAAGAACATTACACTCGGCTATATTATTGGTTGCAATTCCTAAATCAGCAGTTTTGTAAGCAATCATTGTCCCGGTCTCATCATGGATACAACATCCTATCCCAGCCTTACCTGGGTTTCCTTTTGATGCGCCATCAAAGTTGATTTTATACCATCCATGAGATGGGCATTTCCAAACACAATTGCACCGAAGATCATCCTTATTTATCCCTTGTTGGCCAACAAAGGGTGGAATTTTTAGCCCATACCATAATTTCCTTAAGCGTTCATATTCATGAGTGAACTTTATGTCATTTCTACCGTTCAAATTCCTATTATTAATTACCACTACAATAAATGCTTCTACTTTGTTTAAGAATTGATCTTGAGCCAGTTTCTTATCTTTGAATATCCTTCGATTTCTTTCTTCCATACCTCCCAGATCAGTATGGAAGGAGCAATAATCCATATTTTTCCAAACAAACCATAGTCCATTTTCCTGGGCCAGTTATTAAGGAAAGCTGTCAGGTTGTTCGAGAAGGCAGTTTGCCAGTTAAGTTTGTTTGACAACCAAATTCCAACATGAATATGTGAAGTTACACTTTGTGAAAAGATGATCAATAGTTTCACTCTCTTTTTCACAGAGTGCACATCTCGATGGTCCAGAATAGCCAATTTTCTGGAACCATTCAGAGGTCAAAATTCTACGTTGTGCTGCTACCCACAAAAACATGCCAGCTTTTGGGAGACAACTCTTATTCCAACAAAGATCTATTGGAAGCATTGTTCGATTAAGAGCTGAATTTGTTAGGGTGGCATACCCTTCTTTGGTATTGTAATCTCCATTTTTGGATTTGGCCCAAATAATTATGTCTGTGTTAGAAGAAGGGTTAAGTTTCCTATACTTAAGGTTTTCATCTATAAGTGTTGTAAATGTGTTAGTCAGTCCTAAATTATCAAAAGACTTCCAGCGCCATCCAAGGGTCGGATTGTTATCTTCAATTTCTATATAATCTTTAACATATGCACCCCTAATATTTTTAATGTGTCCGATGATTGGGTCATTATTACACAGGGTATTAAGGGGAGGGAAGGCCCCCCTGAGTCTTCCCAAAATAGAGCGTTCCTACCATTTCCAATATCCCATGTAATATTATCACTAATGACATTCCTACATTCTAGAATAAAATTCCAGATTCTTGAGCCTTTTCGAGGAAGATCATGTCTGAAAATGCTTAAATTATCATTGCCATCTAAGTATTTATGTCCTAGAATTTTGACCCATTTGGCTTCTGGATCTTTATACATCTTCCATACCAATTTAGCACCTAATGCTATATTTTGTTGTTTGATGTTTTTTATATTCAAGCCACCTTCTTCCTTAGGTTTGCATATTTTATCCCATGCAATCATAGCTAACCTTTTCTTATCATTAGCTCCTTGCCAAAAGAAATTCCTTAGTTTTTTATTAATTTCTTTTTCTCCTTTCGGTAAACTAAGACACATCATTTGGTATATAGGAATGGCTGACAAAACGGATTTGATCATTACTGTTTTACCTGCATTAGTCAACCACTTACCTTTCCATGATTCGGCTTTTTTGTCAATGTTCTTTAAAACTCTATCCCAAAGATTAGTAGATTTATTGCCCTTATCAAGGGGAAGACCTAAATATTTGCATGGTAACTTGCCCGTGTTGAAACCTAAAATCCTACAAATATTCCTTTGTAGTCCTTTTGGTGTATTTAAAAAGTATATTGCAGATTATCTTTGTTAATTTGCTGCCCAGATGCTTTGGAATACATATCTAGAACATTTTTGAAAGCTCTTGCTTCTAGTTCAGAAGCTATCCCAAACAGAAGATTATCATCAACAAATTGTTGATAAGTACAGGCCTCCAAATCCTCAATAATTTTGATTCCCGTAATTAGATTATCCAGCTTGGCCTTATTTAAGGATCTACCTAGAGCTTCTGCCATGCTGATAAAGAGAAAGGGGGATAAAGGATCTCCTTGTCTAATTCCTTGTGAAATACTAAAGAAACCAGTTGGATTACCATTTACCATTATCGACATTTTAAGTCCAGAAATACATTCAAAGATAAGATTAATCCATTGTTTGGAGAAACCGAAGGATTCTAAACATTAACATAAAAATCTCCAATCTACCTTATCATATGCTTTCTTAATATCTAGCTTTATTAGCATATTAGGAGAATGATTATGTTGGATAGTATGAATAGCTTCTTGTGCGATGATGACTCCGTCTAAAATAGATCTTCCAGGAACAAAACCTGATTGTTCTTATGAGATGATAAAAGGGAGTAACTTTTTCAGCCTATTAGCTATAGTTTTGGTTAGCAATTTATATAGCGTATTACATAGAGATATAAGCCTATAATCATCAAAACCATCCGGTTTTGAGTTTTTAGGTATTAAGGCAATGAAAGAATTGTTAATTTCTTGAAGGAGCCTACCTAAATTCCTCATTCCTTCTAAAGCTGCAACAACCTCGTCACCAATAAAGTTCCAGCACTGTTGATAAAAGAAAGTTGGGAACCCATCGGGTCCAGGAGACTTATCCGGATGGAGGTGTTTTAAGGCCAATTCTACTTCCTATTTTGTAAAACTTGCATTAAGCATTTTATTATGGTCATTAGTAATTATAAGTGGAATATTACCCAAGATTTTGTTTTGGGCACTTCTATCTGAACCGTCTAAGTTGTTCAGGATCTTCTCAAAATGTACTATAGCTTCTGACCCTATATTATCAGGGTCTTCAACTATCATCCCGTCCTCTTTTTTGACTTTGGTAATTTTATTAAAGTTTCGTTTTGCTTTAGAACTATTATGAAAAAATTTATATTTTTATCTCCTTGTAGCCAAATCTCCCTTGACCTCTGTTTCCAGTATGTTTCTTCTTTAGCAAATATGTCTTCATAGCTGTTAACAGTTCTTTCTCCTTGGTATACATCTTAGGATTCATTCCTTCTCTGATGATCTCTTCATTAAGTTCTTCTAGCTCATTCTCTATCCTTTTTTTAGAATCAAATATATTGCCAAAATGCTCTTTATTCCATTCAATTAATCGTTGTTTAATATGTTTAATTTTTGAATTTAGAATAAAGGTTTTTGATCCTTTGAAGCTTTTTTCATTCCACCATTCCTCAATCATTAGCAGAAATTTTTCATCTTTTAGCCACATTCTTTCAAATTTGAAAGGGTTTTGTTTGGGCATTATGTCCTCTTCTAAGATTAAACTGACTAGAAAGTGGTCAGATCCAGAGTGAGCTATTATAGTTGACTTAAAGTTTGTATTGAATCTAGCTAGGTTACCAATGTAAAAAAACCTATCTAATTTTTCTGTTATATATTTAGTATCTGTTCTTTTATTTGACCATGTATAGGTTCTGTTGTCCATGGGAATATCCATTCCGTTAATAGATTGTATCCAGTCTTTGAATTCTATTATTGTTTGAGTGATTTTCTTTGATCCTCCTAATTTTTCTTTGATATCTAATATAGCATTGAAGTCCCCACCCATAAAGAAGTTATTGTTTGGTAGACTATTGAGAAAATTCTCAATCTCTTTCCAAACCATCCTCTTATCTTGAAGGAATTTAGGCCCATATATGTTGATTATAGTGAATTCTAAATTACTTTTAAAGTTTTTGATCTTAGCTGCCATCCAATACGAATTAGAAGCAATGAGCTCTAACGAAATAAACCTAGGGTTCCAAATCAAGGCAATTCCACCTGACACTCCTTCTGAGTCTACACCTATAACTTCCCATATTCCTAATTTCTTACTAAGCATCTCATATCCATCTTTCCCTAATTTAGATTCTTGTATTAAAAACAGAGGTGCTTCTAAAGAAGATAAGCTTCTCTTTAGAAGACGTTTGTTAGGGGCATTTAATCCCCTAACATTCCATGATATGATTTTCATGATGACTTGGGAAGGATCTTCCCCTTCCCTGCATTTAGAATTGAGGTTATTTTGACCTGCCCTGAGGCTGTTCCATCTTTTTGTCTTAGTTCTATGAGGGACTTCCTACCTCTTTTATGCGACTGTTTTGGGAAATTAGGAGAAGATTTGCCACAAGAAGAAGTGCATAATCCTAACTTGGCTTCCTTGTTTCCTGATCAGAATTCGGGATTGAGTTGGCAATATCTTCTTCTTAGTTCATTGATTCAATAAGTTTAAGTAATAAAAGATCCTCAGAATCATTATTTAACCCTAGGAAATCATTGATTTCCTCTATCTCCTCACCACAAATGTTTTTTTTGAAGATGTTATTGATATTGTTGTTTTGAGCATCATTCTTATCCAGATCCTCTGAGCCTGGTTTAATAATATCTAGGGGTATTGGTCTTAGTATCATTTCTTGGTATGCTTTATACCATCCTTCATCCAATGTATAATGTTCCTAATTTTTTATATTCTCATTATTGTCATCCGTGGTTAGGCACAAACCTACTTCTATATCTATTTCCTTCTCTAGGGATACTGCTGCTATCTCTAAGACTTTAGAGAGTGTTAAAGTCAAATCTTCTTTCAATATTTCTTTGATCTGTACACTTTTCCTTCTATTAGCTTCTTCAATGTCACTACTTTCATCATCAGATGAGAGCGAAAAATCAAAGGCATCCGAGGACATATCGGGGCATGCTTTCCACTTATGACTATTTGTTGAAATCCCAGAATTCTGAGGTTTATTATTTGAAAAAATATTTTTCTCAGGGTAGCAATCTGCAGTTCCTGTTGTTACGTCTATTGCGAGATTGGATTCATTTCCATCCTTTAATTTAACTATAGGAGAAATATTTTTTCCTGAATCATAATTTTTGTTTTCTTTGATGATTACTGGGATACAGCATTGATTTGTTCTTCCACATTTAGTAGACTCATATTCTATCCAATTTACATGAGTATGACTTGCGACTAAATTCTCCATATCTTGCTGAGGAGGAAAGTTAGAAAAGCAAAACCCTCCAGTGTCCTGGTTAAAAGTCAATTGAGGTATATTGTCTGTAGAAATCGGAAACCTAGGGTAATCATGAATTTCCCCTTCCTCAACTAATGACGATGCCCTTTCTAACATAGAAGATGGGCTTGGGTCTTGTTCGAATATTAGTTTAAGGGTAGTTGTGTTTGACCGTCTATTCTGTTATGTTTTTGTATGAGAAAAGAAAAAGATATTGGCTGCAATAGCACCACTAAAATATTCCGGGAGTAAATGGTAGGTGGTTTTATTAGTAATGAATTATATAGGTTTAAGGTTTTCTGATATGCTTAAACGTTTAATCAAAATTTTAACCGCAAAGGAGTCCAAATAGTTCTCTTCCAATCCTATTACCTCCCCAAACACAGATCCAATTTGGTAGATAATTTGGCTGTTGATTAATTCTATAGGCAAATTCGGAATCATCACCCATTTCGGAATTTCAATGTTGTTGAAGATATCAGGGTTAAAATTAGGTTCCCAATTTAGAAATTTAATGCATGCCCTAGATAAAAGAAATGTGCTTCAGATAAAAGCTTCTATCTAATGTATAAAACTCTACATTCAAAATAAAAGCAATTATCCGATAGTAAAGTGATACTTACCTGTGTTCTAATGGCCGCTTGAAGCCATTGTTTAATACTAGCAAGTGCCCTCCCAGAGCTGAACCATTTTCTATAAAGCCCAAAGGAACGGCAATGGTACCATGAGCCCTCTGTGTAAGTTTGGTGTCTGTTATGCCCTGCATACCCGTCCCTACATTTTGTAGGCAAAATGTTGGGTCCCCCTTTTTCGCTTTTGCTCTCCTTTGGTTTCTTGTTTCCTTTGTTTCCCTTCGGGCTTTGGTCCCGCGAGGGTTGTTTTTCTTTTGCTTTTGTCTTCTTTTGCCTCTGGGACCCGGTCCCGGAGTTTGTTTGTTCTTTTGAGCCGTCCGGATCCCGAACTCCGGGACTCTCTGTCATCATGTCTTCTTTCACGAGAAGATGTGACTGCATGGAATCCCCGGGCCCGGAGTTCGGAAGTTTACTTGTTCCGGAGTTTGCGGAGAGAAAGCAACACATTTTTACCCTAAGGGTATAAATAGAAGTTACCAGTCATTTTCACATTTACCGCGATCAAACACTTAGAGCACTCAGAGCGATTCGAAGGCGATTTAAACGGTGTTTTTCTCCCTATGCTTAGTGATTGATTAACAGTGCTTGTTCATGGTTACTCGAAGGTAAACGCATTGCAAAGCGCCTCCCGTGCTCGTCTTTCCCGCGTCCTCCGTATTTTCAGGTAGGTCCTTCGGCTCTTTCCCTTCTGGTTTTGTGTTTTTTGGTTTTCTCACTTGTTTCGCTTGTTTTCTTTGTTCTGTTTCGTCTTTTCGTCTCTGGTTTTGATCTTGTCTTCGCCTCCCGTTGGTGGGTTGGCTCTACCAGAGGGTTGTCCGCCCTCTGTGCGGTTGTAGTCTAGCATAAATACCTCTATATATTGTATGTATTTTGTACATTATGTAAATTTCTGTATATGTCTGTATATATATCCGTTTTTGGCCAGCCTGCGAGTCGTGCTTCGGCCCTCGTACGCGCTTCGGCCCTGTCTATATTCTTTGTATATCCTACACTCTGTCTAGTGGCGAGCTCGTTGCGCTCCTGCAACAAAAACCCCAAATGTAGAGCTCGTCCGAGAGAGACGTCCGCCTAGTTCGAACTCGGCACCTCACTGGTTTGAGCCATGGCGGTTTTCTCTCTCCTCCGTCAAGTCAGCCTTAATGGCGGATTAAGTTTCCCACGCGAGCATTCAAGTCCGGCCCAAGTGGCATTCATTCCCTCGCATGTTCGGACAGTTGTCGGCGTTAATGCCATTACTCCCATCACTGCATGGCCACGTGACACTCCCACGTCAACCTAATACGGCTCATTTTCGGTCATGTCAGTAACGGTTAGTTTTCCGGACTCCGGGTCCCAGGTCTTCATTTGGTCCTTATTTCATTTTTATCACATACACTGAAGTCCCCAGAGGCCCGGGTAGAGGTCAATTTCCCAAGTCACTCTTATCATATATATATATCTTTTCGGAGTGTGACGTGAACTAACAAATCTTTCAGGAACAGATGTGATGCGGTGGTAAAAATCTCCGGAATCCGGAATAATGTTTTGTTTTGTATACATACTGACAGTCGTCCTGTTTTGCAGGTTGCCAGAATTAAACTCACCAATCATGTCGGAGGCATCTGCATCATCCCCACTCGGGAGTCTGGAACTCCCCACTACTGCTGCCACCCGGGCAACTGTAAGGACAAAGGTCGAGAAGGCCTTAGAAAAACTCCCACTAACGATGAAGTATCTTAAGGGAGAGGATATTCTAGGATCGAAGATCGATTCCAAGGTTAAATTGATCACCGACACAAGTGTCGGAATGTGGGCCGAAATGCAGGCCTTAGTGAAGATGATGTACATTCAACACACCACCGGAGATCCATTGGCCCTCCTGCTCCGTGCAAGCCCTGGAGCTCATTCTCACTTTGCAGAACACTATAATACAGCCGTCCGGGCTGTCATGCTCACCGCCCCAGTTCCGACAAGCTATCCAACACCTATGGTGTCTCTGGACGCCGCGAGTTTTCAGGCAGGGTTGGGGATTCCCCAATTTGATGATGCGGCCGTTCTCACCCGGGCTCTGGCCTTGGAAGAATTTCAAAAGTTAGAACATCAACACATGGCCCGACAATATCTCAATAACAAATGGCTTAAGGTGCCAAGGAAAGATTTCAAAAAGATGAAGCTGGAGATCCCCTGGACCGAATTCAAAAAAGCATACAGATGGGGATCATCGCACTATGCAGGGTCTTCGAAGAACCCCATGCCCAGGAATTCTTGGCATGGATGTACTATTTCTTATTAGGCATCGCCTCTGGAGGGCAGAATTTTGATTGGGCCACTATCATTGCAAATCATGTGGAATCTCAGTTGGTTAAGGTCACCCGGACCCCCAAATTCTACATAACGTCCTATGTTTTGTGGGCACTAGCACAACAACACCTCGTGACACGGGGATTACTTACAGCAGGTGTGCTCGGGACTGGCGCAGGCCAGAATGCTCCATGGGATTATTTCCCACACATACAATGGGAGGCTAGTTTCCTCAGCTTCTATCGAGTGAATGACGCCTTCATTTACTACAACCTCCTCACGCCTACTCGGGATGTCGAATACCGGCTCTCTAAGGAAGCAATGGATTTGGTCAGCTCTTACGGCCGCTATTACATTCAATACCAACAACATACATACATTCGGGTGACCGACTTCTCCGGGAAACCCTACTTATTGCCCAAACACTGTGGGGATAAGATAATTCTTTTGGAATACTGTCGGCAGATTTTGGAGCTGCACGCCCTCTTCACGGTGAAGAAGGTTACCAATGTCCCATTCCCAATCATTTGTGGGAATTATACCTACAGCCTTGCCGCGGAAAAGGAGGCCAACGAAGAACTTAAGAGACTTGGGCTGGCAGAATTTTATCTAGAGCGGAAGAATTTTGATCCGCCTGGCAAAGTAGCAACGGCATTTCCCCGGGCAGCTCCCCCACACGAGTTTCACTTGGAGTATTTTTGGGAAGATTGTCAAGATGACTTTAAGGTCCGGGGCAGGCATTTTGTCCGGATGACATAGGGGATGATGAAACGACTGGAGCTTCGAAAGTTCCCCAAGGATTTTTCAGATACCGGGTCTACTGAGGACCCGCAATATAAAGAAAAATGAGTAGATAAGATGGCCCTCCCTCCAGTGGATTGGGATGCGCAGGAGGGCCTGACAATAGAGGACCTCACCTACAATGTAATTGAACGCAGTCACGTGTATTTCCAAAAGGTGTGCCCAAAAAGTACGCACAAGGTTGGCCCATTTGTGCGGGGTTCAACTTCTGGAGCCAGAACCTCCTCGCAAGGCGAGGATAGGGGAAAGAGAAAGATGGGGGCCCCTCCCCAAGTTTCATCCACCATTCCCATAGTGGAACAAATGCAACAAACCTTGGCGGCGTCCCAACAAATGAAAGATAAGTTAATCACCCGGTTGGCAACACCGGCCATTATGGCCGCCATTATGGCCGGACCTGTCCGCCCTCCCAATTCCCCTTCACTTGCAGAATTAATGGTCTGAGTAACAGGGACCGGGGCGGAGGAAGAGCGGGCAGCCATGTTAGATGCAGGGCCCCCATTGAAAACAAAGAGGAAGAAGAAGAGGACAACTGGTCCTCAGCCAAAGGTGGGGCCAGAACTCGGGATGCCTAGCATCCCTGAAATACAAATTGTTTCCTTCGACTCCCCGGAACCGGACAATCAACCCGAAGATCCCCCAGAGACCTCCCCTCCACACAATGACTTCGACAACATGTTCAGGGCAGATGAGCTTGTAGAACTACAAGGGGATATCGGGAAGGCAGTAGAAGAGATAGCTGCCCAGAAGGAAGTGGTGATCCCTGCCGAAAAGGAGACCCCGGAGACAGAAGCTGCCATGGAGCAGGAAGGCCGGGAAGAAAGAGAGAAGGAACAAGAACAGATGAATGTCTCCAATGTTCCGGAGATACAAGTCTCAGAGACTAACACCACGGAGGAAAGGCAAGTGCAGAATGAGCAATCGGCAACTGCTAAGAGAACCGGACCTACGGGAGCAACCGTAATCTCAGCTGCCATGCTTCAGACGCCGCCTCCTACCCCAAAGAGGGTAACATTTGGCGAGGTGATCACAGCAGCCCAAACGCTGAATCTTGGCCTGACACCTCTGCCACCTCCAGAGAATACACCAACAGAGGAAAATATTCCTGCAAAGGAAGCCGACGAAGAACAACAACAGCAACAGCAACAAGGTGAGGGGCAAAACCCCAGGAATACAGATATCGAATTTGACGCTGCTAAGGACACGGACACCGAGGCAGATGATACTAATGCCACTAAGGTGGATAATGTCGGTGAACCAGAGGATATAGGAAAAGAGTCTGAAAAGACTCAGAACACCGGGGACGCACAACAGAACCCCGGAGGGGATTTACAGGATCAGACTCTGGCAACAAGGCCACCCCTGCCCCCACCACAAGTTTCATCCGCCGTTCCCATAGTGGAACAAATGCAGCAAACCTTGGCGGCGTCCCAACAAATGAAAGATAAGTTAATCACCCGGTTGGCAACACCGGCCATTATGGCCGGACCTGTCCGCCCTCCCAATTCCCCTTCACTTGCAGAATTAATGGTCTGAGTAACAGGGACCGGGGCGGAGGAAGAGCGGGCAGCCATGTTAGATGCAGGGCCCCCATTGATAACAAAGAGGAAGAAGAAGAGGACAGCTGGTCCTCAGCCAAAGGTGGGGCCAGAGCTCAGGATGCCTAGCATCCCTGAAATACTAATTGTTTCCTCGGACACCCCGGAACCGGACAATCAACCCGAAGATCCCCCCGAGACCTCCCCTCCACACAATGACTTCGACGACATGTTCAGGGCAGATGAGCTTGTAGAACTACAAGGGGATATCGGGAAGGCAGTAGAAGAGATAGTTGCCCAGGAGGAAGTGGTGATCCCTGCCGAAAAGGAGACCCCGGAGATAGAAGCTGCCATGGAGCAGGAAGGTCGGGAAGAAAGAGAGAAGGAACAAGAACAGATGAATGTCTCCAATGTTCCGGAGATACAAGTCTCAGAGACTAACACTGCGGAGGAAAGGCAAGTGCAGAATGAGAAATCGGCAACTGCTGAGAGAACCGAACCTACGGGAGCAACCGTAATCTCAACCACCATGCTTCAGACGCCGCCTCCTACCCCAAAGAGGGTAACTTTCGGCGAGGTGATCACAGCAGCCCAAACGCTGAATCTTGGCCTGACACCTCCGCCACCTCCAGAGAATACACCAACGGAGGAAAATATTCTGGCAAAGGAAGCCCACGAAGAACAACAGCAACAACAACAGCAAGGTGAGGGGCAGAACCCCGGGAATACAGATATCGAATCTGACGCTGCTAAGGACACAGACACCGGGGCAGATGATACTAATGCCACTAAGGTGGATAATGTCGGTGGACCAGAGGATATAGGAAAAGAGTCCGAAAAGACTCAGAACACTGGGGACGCACAACAGAAACTCGGAGGGGATTTACAGGATTAGACTCTGGCAGCAAGGCCACCCCTGCACCCACCACAATGGTTGGTGGATTCAAGAAAAAGGAAGGCCCCAGCGCCAGCCAAGGCCCATCTCTCTTTGGTGGAGATGATGGCGCAAACACAAAATGCCCCCAAGGCAAAGAAGGCCCGGACAGTCCATACCATCCAGACTAGGCCGGGCGGAGATACAATTGCAATGATTGTAACTCCTCCCCCAGAGGCAGATGCGGCAACAGCAAAGGCCAAGGATTACTCAATCACGGAGATATCTCTGGGGAAGAGGGGCAAGCAGGGCGAATTGGACCTGCTGAGAGAGGCAGCCAAAGCGGTAGAAGCCCGTTGTGAGAAACAATCCCAGAAGCTTCAGGAAGAAAGAGAAACGAACGCAAATCTTATCGGGCTTTTGACAGAGCTCGCTCGGCCCATCACTGCTATTCCTTTGGAAGCTTCCACGTCCGGAGCACCGCTCCCACAAGGTGATATAGATGCGCTTAGAGGAATGAAGAGGAAGGCGCAGGCAGTTGATGATTGGGTAGATGAACAGGTGGGAAACGTTCGGCGTTTCCTAGTAGCCACACTCCCGGACCTGTACGCAGCCAGCAATGTTCTACACCAGGCCAAAACTACCATTACCATCTGGGAAGGAGAGACCGAACAGTACAAGGCCTGGATGGATGAGTTGGGAGAACTCCTGAGTCTCGGGGAAGAGATTGTTACCGAGGCCGGAATTTTGGGAGAGGAGTCCTTCGACTTTGTCCGGACCCAGCACTCTAGACTTGATCTCACATTGGAGATAATCAAGCAACTGGTAGGGACCCTGCGAGACAAAGTTCTGAAGGTAGATTATTCTTTAAATTTATACAAGGCATTTGTTTCAAGGGTTTTGGGAGTCGATCCCTTTAGTACTGAAACATGTACTCCAAAGGAATACATCGTGGGGAAGTTTGACGAGCTAATGGAGTCTCGATACCAGTCCTCGGAGGGAATGGACGGAGCAAAAATGTCACGTATATCACGCATGGTGCTCCGGGGTCACGACACAGCAAAGATGGCCACAAAATTCAAGGCAAGTACTTCAGATCTGGGCGAACAGGTGGAGGCGGCCAAATACCGTCGGGCCGGCCTCAAGGACATTGATGAGAATGGAATCGCCCAGCTCCTGGAAACATTCAAAAATAGTAAGGAGCAATAAGGTTCTCCGGATTCCGGAGATTTTCACCAGCAGAGTATATTTTGAATATTCTTTATTCTTTGAGCACAAGCTCCCGAATCCAACAATTTTGTATTCTTTTGATGACCCGCGTCTAGGTTCCCCGGAGCCGACCAGTCATTATCAGGCAGTTAATAAGGGTGTCAGAAAGTAGGTGACCCCAGCAAGTCACGTCAACTCGAGGAATGGTTCTGACAGGTGGTCTTCCCAAGGCGTCGCTCCAGCATTAAACACTTGGCGCATCGGAGACAGTGAGCCGCTTTTACATTAATGAGGCATGTAGCCTCGAACCCCGAGGGATCGAATTTCTTCTATTCTTTCTCTGGCTCTCTTCTCGAGGCCGATTCTTCCATACCGCTTTTCTTGTCTTATTCTTCTCGCATGTCATACCTCTGCTCTCTTCGAGGTTGTTGTAACGTGGTGCAGGTAGCACCGGCCACCGAAAACTGTATTTTATTGTTGAGTGTAAAGTTAAGTTAGGTTAGTTTTAGGGCAAACCTTTGTGTATAAATAATAAGTCTGACCTCATTCCAAGGGTCGGCAGAATTGATGATTTTGCAGTCCATAGCTATAGCAGTTTCAGCATTTTATTTCTTGTAGTTGCAGAGCTCAATGCTCCTTGGTTCTTAGAAGCTCTCAGTAGATAGATGCTCCCTTGGAGCCATTATTGTACACACCAGTGCTGCTAGAAAACCTGTTAATGAAGAAAGAAAGGTTCTGGCAATGAAGTTGTTAGCATTCTGATCTCTAGATTAACGTTCTTTTGTGTTGTATGTTTCTGATGTCCCTTGCTCTAATGTTTTAAGTAGATTAACGACCTTCTTTTCCCCTCGCTATTGAATATGTATAAACTAATGGTTTTGTATGCATTCAGTATTTAGTGTAGCATGTTAGAGCATGGTTGATGTTTTAAATGTATTTGCATAACTATAGGTAGAATGAATACTCTCTAACCCTGACGTATCTTTTGAAGTTTCTTTGATAATCCAAATGCTTGCAGGAAACCCCGACCTAACGAAATCCCCGGAGAAGATGAGCCAAGAAAACCAGCTATCCCCCCAAACAAAACAGTCACACTCCCAACTTAGCTCCTGTTCCGTCGAGACCCAACTCTCACGTGCTTGAAGGCCCGGAGAATTTATTCCCCGGACAACCTTTATAGGCGAAGTTGGTCGGTACCCCGGTACCCGGTGACAACTTACACTCTGTTGGCGGACCGGTCACAAAGTCCCGTCAACAGTGTCCTCTAATGGTGATAACTTCTTTATCATTATTTGCCCTAGGTCTACGATGGGGAGGAGAGTAAAAATCGAGGATACAATTTTCTGCATATGCTTCACAGTTTCTTTGGAATCTTTAAGATTTCGCCTTTGCGGAGGTGAATAAGGCCCTTTGCGGAGGTGAATAAGGCCCTTTGCGGAGGTGAATAAGGTTGTACCTGGGAATCATCATTCCTCGTTTGTTGTTGGAGATGTCTGAAACTGTTGTTGAGAGGTAGGGCAAAGGTAGGTGATTGGGTTTTCTTAGCACGGGCGAAGTGCACATGGCCATGATGTCGTGCTCTTTTTGCATTTTGCTTATACGCAGGAATCCATCCAATATCCACTGCCTGCGCCGAAGACCGCATCTCCCGAGGTGTTGCCCTAGGAACGGCCCTAGGGGAAGAATGCGAATTCAAGAAGGGCTCATGAAGGTCGGACGGAACAGAGCAGCTTGGAAGAGGAGTCCAGTGATTTGTAAGGAAAGCAGGGGCGGTTGAAGGCGGTAAGAGGCTACCATGATTCGCATATTTAGTCTTCGCGAAGAAATTTAACTGTGCATCCAGCAAATTAACCGAGCAGATTTGTGCAGTACAGCGCAGAGCCATCCGTTTTTTGGATCAAAGTCTAAACATTATACACTGCAATAACCATACGATTATTTACTTTATTCTGCTTAGATATTTCCCTTGTTTGCCCACAATAAGGAATCCGTGCCAGCAATGATATAGTAGCTTTTATATTTTTACTCCGTAAAATCCTTCACAAATTGTGTCGTGCTATCAAACGATGCCGAGGACAAAAGAATGGACAGAGCTTGCAGTAAAAATATAATGAAACCCTAGCAGAGCAAAAATATTACGAAACCCTAGCTTTCTGGTTAAATTTTTTTATAACCTCTGTAAAAAACACAATTGTCTACCATTTTTACTGCATCTTAAATCCCTCATAAATCTGTGAATTATGGCGTTACTAAGTCTCCGCGCTCTCTCAATTCTATCGTTGCGCAAACATCCAGAAATTTAAAGCGAAAAGGGCCTATATATTATTATAATATTAATATAATATATAAATATAAATATAATAATATATTATTGAAATGATTATATAATATATTATTGATACAATAATATAATATATATTATTAATGTAATATTATAAATAATAAATAATAAAAATAAAATAGAAATAAATTATATTATAATATGATAGAATTACATATAATAAATAATATATGAATTAATAATAATAAAATATAATTATTTGATATGTTATTAATAAATAATAAAATCAGGAACATATAAATATATAAATGACCACCTAAATTAGTGCAAAGGGCAGTGACTAGAGAGTTGTGACCAAGGAAGGTCGTGACCCCTCCCTACCCCGTGTGGGTATTTGAAGGGAATACAGTCAGAAAATGGAGGGGCACACTAATCAGCATTTTTATATTCAGTGAAACTACATCATACGGAGGAAGGAAATATATTAGATAAGACTTAGCGTTAGCAACAGGGAAAAGTCAGTGGTTCTAATAGCCCATCCACCTTTACACCAACAAATCAGCAACAAATATATTTTTATATACACGGCTAGCCACATAAATACCACAATCAGTGATTAGACAAAACAAGAGTCATACAAACGGAAGGAGATGCAAGGAAGAACACAATTACATCCATTATAGAAGTGATTACTTTTGTCGCTGAAGATAAACATGGGACTCGATCAAGGGATATACACAACTAAGATAAACGAAGAGGAAGAGTCGTGGATGTAGAATATAATTACAAATTAGTATAGGAATCATCATCTCAGCAGAGGAATAGAATTGAATTCCTCTTTCACCAATTTGAGATCTCGATCAAGGGATATACACAACTAAGATAAACAAAGAGGAAGAGTCGTGGATGTAGAATATAATTACAAATTAGTATAGGAATCATCATCTCAGTAGAGGAATAGAATTGAATTCCTCTTTCACCAATTTGAGATCATCGAACATTGTTTTCTTTACTCATCCTTGGGAAACATAGAAGGCACTTTAGATGCAACCGTCATCAAGGGTGTAAAGTTATATTACCAAGTCAGAAAATAACAAATATAAAGGTGATATTAATGCACACATATTTCAGGTTGATAAATCAGATGAAGTAATTCAAATTGTTATGAGAAATACTATCCATTTCAGTTGCATAATCATATTATCAAACGTAGGAAGAACCGTCTCACTTGGTGCAAATCATATCAATCCATTTTTAATATATATAACTATTGCACATACTAGAAATACATCATTCTCCCTTACATAGTTCAATTACAATTTACATAATTGTCCCTATTTCCCAAGTTAGTCAAAGAGGGTACATTACAATTAAATCAAAAGTAGCAAGACATATCAATCATATCCTTCATCATGTAGTTCGAGCTACAAGATTAGATAGCGTAAGAGTGAGAAATTGAAGTAATTCTCATGATATCCCGACATGGGACATTAAGTGGTATCAGAGCATGATCGTGCCATCCTGCAGGGTGAAGAAGATATATGAAATCATTCACAATGCAAAGAGATAAAAAATAAATCAGTCATGAAGTGTTTGTGCAATTACATTTGAAGAACATAACCCAAATTTATATGTAGTTATATAATCAGGCTTATACAGTCCTTAGTATAGATGTGAAGGAGAATTAAAGACAAATTTATATTAGATCCTAATGGTCACAATGAAGCAATCAGCAGCAACACATAGTTAGATTGAACCATCAAGCAATTTTCTCAAGAAACATTGATCCTATACAAAGAGAAAACATAATCCAGCGATCCAATAAATAGATCAAACTTCCAAGGGAAAACACAAGAAGGCAGCAGCACTAAGTCCTGCCATCAGGTATGCTTACCCCTAGGTGGGGCCAAGAGGGTGAATGACTGGACATTCATTCCGTGCTCTTGGGCTTGATTGGAAGGGAGAAATGGAATAAAGATGGATACGTCCTAAAGGGATATCGATAATGGCCTAGGAAGAGATAAAGTCTCTCCCAAGGATTATAGAGATGGGTACATCCTAAAGGCGTATCCATAAAGCCATGGGAAAAGATAAAGTCTCTCCCAAGGATTATAGAGATGAATACGTCCTAAAGGGATATCCATAGAGGCCTGGGAAGAGATAAAGTCTCTCTCAAGGATTATAGAGATGGATACGTCCTAAAGGGATATCCATAAAGGCCTAGGAAGAGATAAAGTCTCTCCCAAGGATTATAGAGATGGATACATCCTAAAGGGATATCCATAGAGGCCTGGGAAGAGATAAAGTCTCTCTCAAGGATTATAGAGATGGATACGTCCTAAAGGGATATCCATACAGGCTTGGGAAGAGATAAAGTCTCTCCCAAGGATTATAGAGATGGATACGCCCTAAAGGGATATCCATAGATGTCTGGGAAGAGATAAAATCTCTCCCAAGATTATAGAGATGGATACATCCTAAAGGGATACCCATAGAGGCCTGGGAAGAGATAAAGTCCCTCCCAAGGATTATAAAGATGGATACACCCTAAAAGGGATATCCATAAAAGCCCGGGAAGAGATAAAGTCTCTCCCAAGGATTAAGGAGGGATATATCAAGTAAAGGATATTCGTAATATCTTAGGAAGACAAATTCATAATGAGATGAGGACATTGCTTCAGGACCGTTCTAGAATGGCCATATAAGGCAACTAGAACACCAGGGGGTCCTCCCTGAGACATATGGAACCTGATTTTGAACTCTCCCTAAGGATTAGGACTATTCATCAAGCTCATCATGGATCAAGGCAACACCTAACAAAGGAAAACAAAAGTACTATAGCAAATCAAGATAAGTGTCATCCTTTGAATTATTCTTAAAGTTCTTAATTTGGATGTTGCAATGAAATATCTTCAAATTTGATAAGTTTATGTTTACAAATATATGACCATTCTAATCTCAATTTGAAATTTGATGTTTCAGGACTAAATAAAGGTTCATACATTAAGGACTATCGTTAAACAAGACGATATCAGAGTTACAAAAGTCATTCCCATCAAATTGACATTACTTAAGGGCAAGCAATTTGGTGAAGGGCGGACTGTGATGTCCCTGTTTTGAAATAAGATTTAATAGTGAATAATAATTAAACAGTAGAATATAATTACAAATTAGTAAAGGAATCATCTCAGCAGGGGAATAGAATTGAATTCCTCTTTCACCGATTTGAGATCATCGAACATTGTTTTCTGTACTCATCCTTGGGAGACATAGCAGGCACTTTAGATGCAACTGTCATCAAGGGTGTAAAGTTATATTTCCAAGTCAGAAAATAACAAATATAAAAGTGACATTAATACACACATATTTCAGGTTGATAAATCAGATTAAGCAATTCAAATTGTTATGAGAAATACTATCCATTTCAGTTGCATAATCATATTATCAAACATAAGAAGAACCGTCTCACTTAGTGCAAATCATATCAATCCATTTTTAATATATATAACTATTGCACATACTAGAAATACATCATTCTCCCTTACATAGTTCAATTACAATTTACATAATTGTCCCTATTTCCCAAGTTAGTCAAAGAGGGAACATTACAATTAAATCAAAAGTAGCAAGACAAATCGATCATAACCTTCATCATGTAGTTTGAGCTACAAGATTAGATAGCGTAAGAGTGAGAAATTGAAGTAATTCTCGTGATATCCCGACATGGGGCATTACACCCTCCTTGGTTAGATTTTTCATCAGCCAACCCTTTCCTACATTGATTCTTCATATCACCAAGTTTACCACAATAAAAATATTTGATTACCTTCTTAGAACTCTCCTCAGGTTTGCTCTATCTTTTTTTCTGAACGGACCTGCCTTTGACATTGGCTTTGGCAGTAAATGCTTGTTCCACAGTAGGTGTTTCGCTGCTCCCAAACTGTTGTTTTCACTTGTCTTGATGCAGGAGCTTGTTGCACAATTCATCAAACTTCAGAGCAACATCGGTGGATATGATGTTGAGAGTCTCGATGAAGTGCTTGTAAGATCGTGGTAAGCTTTTCAGCGTGATAACCACCATATCCTCTTCTTCCATCAAGCAACCAATAGCCTCCAGCTGATTGCGAATATCCTTTATCTTCACAAGATGCTCCTGCAGAGACACCTTATCGTCCATCATAATGGAAAACAGAACGTTCTTAAGAAAGAACGCTTTGTCCTTGTCTAACTGTTCATGGAGATTGTTCAAATGAGTCATCTCTGTAGTTGTCTTGCCAGATGGCACATCAGGAAGCATGTCATCAATGACTGACAACTTGATGAGCATGACTGCTTCTCAATTGTGCTCATCATACTTACCTGGTCTTTGCCTGCCACCGTAATTGATTGTTGTATTTACAATGGAGATGAAAGCTCCATTTAAAGGAATTACAAGAACGATGTTTCTAAATGAAACAATCATGAACTGAAACAGGAAATAGAAACTAGCAAATCTAACTAAAGTACATTTAGTGACCATTAAATAAGAAATATACTAATATTACTCTAATAGATCATGTGGTGATATTATTGTAGATAGGTTATCCAATTAAGTTGACACATGCTTCGCGTATTGCTCTATGTTTAACAGTTGCTTTGGTTTGGTGCTAGCAATCCGAACTTCGTGAAACCCAAGGACAAATTGGGAATAGAATTTAGCGAGCCCCACAAAAGCTATTTGTTTTTGTATGCCAAAGCAGGTATTTTATCAAAATTTTATTAACAACTGTTTTTCTTTCCTAAAAACCTTATAATCAATGAATTTGGACTTATAATGGAGCCATGTGAGTGGCTGAGAAACGGAATGAACTATTATATTTTAGCCGGAACAAACTATATTGATACAAGAAATCAGCCTCTAGAAAAATATTTGATCAATTAAAAATAATTCATTTCTGCAAATAAATTATTTACAAATTACTTGCAAGGAACAGTAAATTTAGACTATTTTTAATTTTTCGATTCCTCACATTTCATGAAGATATGATCCATTTCTACTCTAACTCAAAAACTACAAGAAAAGACAATACTATCATTTATTACCTAAGTTTAACTACAGCAACAATAGAATAGTGTAATATACATTGCCTGAGTCCAGCTAACATTACACGTTGCCACCGATCAACCCGGTTTTCACTTATTAAAGTAGACCTTTCTGTCAGCAAAGGAGTGATGCTACTTGCTCCCAGCTCCTGCAAACTCCAAAAGCAAACCCGTCTTATTTGTAGTATGTTAATGAATAGGAAAGTGGTTTTAAAAAATTTGTACAAAACTGATGAGAGAAAAATGCAGACCGTGCTCTTTTCTACAAGCCAATCAGCTCGACCACCTTTCAAAGTCCCTATGCATACATAACTCAAGTTAATCTTCTCAAAAATTTACTGTCAAGCAGAGTCCGATCTGAGTTCTTTGTTTATTTAAACATGTAATAATTGCACAAGTTTAAATGCAAACAACATAGCTATTCTCTAGTGTGATGAAACCCAGACATTGTGAAAGGATGCAGAAAATAAACCTACCAAAAGCAGCAACTACATGCCATTGTGCCCCTGAGGGAGTAAGCGTGACTGGATCCTCTACAGCAACAATATAAACACCAGATCGATCAACTTCCAAAATTTGTCCTCCAACAATTTCTCCCCGCCCATTGAAGAGCTCTACCCTTCCAAATTAAAACACATTTTGACTGCCTTCAGTATTCTATTAAAAACTTGGCCAGTAGAAAGTATAGTAAGCTGAATACCTAACAGCAGAACTGGTTTCTTGGAACAAATAATAGGAAAAATCTGGTTTTTATTGCCAATGTGCACACTGCATATACAACAAAATGACAAAATCCTACAACTCCAAACTTACAACACACACACACACACGTATATATATATATATATATATATTCTATAATTCAGGGCACATTTCTCAATTGAGCAATTAATTAAATTGGTAGCCATGCCTTTCTCTTTAAATCACTTTCAATATTTTTTTGAAGTAAGGTTTTCACTGCTTAGAGAACTGAAAGCCGTGGTATTACTGTTCTTGGGGGACGCAATATCACTGACATTTAAACCCCTGCAGTACTCCATTACTCATGAGGCATAGCACTACTACAGTAGAGGTTGCTTCATATCTATAAGAACATAAAGTTAGGGCTCTGTAAATACAAATCACAGCCTTTACCAAAACAAATCGCAGTCTAAATACATAAAACCTAGGCAATGAAATAAATTACAACAATGTTCCATTGTAAGGGGGCGACCAAGAATAAGATGATTAATTTTCAGTAATTCATATTTAGGGAGTCGACTGAGTTAAATTATACAAGCCAACCCATTCAAATTGAATTAAAATTATCTTTCCCTAAGGCCGACTCCCTTTTGAATAAAACCAAAGAGCATGTATTTAAGAGGGGATTACCTCCAAGTAGGGGATCATCAGAGAACAAATGAGAAGCTGTGATTTAGGAGCAGAGATCTGCTATAAGCAGCAGACAGCAGAGATGATAAAGAAACAACATTTAATTATAATAAACAGCAATTATTGAGTAAAACAGCGATTACCACTTGAGCAACAATTCTATTATCTAAAAAGGAAAGGTGCGATTATGCTAACAAACAAAGGCAGCGATTAGTATTTTTGTTTATTGTTTCATTCAAATTACATACTCTAAAGCTTCAATTTCTTTTTTCAAATTATTTTCTTATAACATCAATATATTTAGAATGGTTCTTAGTTCAAGTTCAATAGCCCCTAAGGCAAATAGATAGTTCACATATGATCAGACAGCAGACAGCAGAGATCATAAAGAAACAACATTTAATTATGATAAACAGCGATTAATGAGTAAAACAACGACTAGCACTTAAACAACAATTCTATTATCTAAAAAGGAAAGGTGCGATTATGCTAACAAACAAAGGCAGCAATTAGTATTTTTGTTTATTGTTTCATTCAAATTACATACTCTAAAGCTTCATTTTCATTTTTTAAATTATTTTCTTATAACATCAATATATTTAGAATGGTTGCTAGTTCAAGTTCAATAGCCCCTAAGGCAAATAGATAATTCACATATGATCAAGTGATTTCTATATAGAACAAAGTTCCCAGACTCGGAATCGGCTCGGACTCGGCAAGAATGACTCGACTCGACTCGTGACTCGGCAATGACTCGGCAAAATGAAAAAACCCTTTGAAATTTAGAGATTTTTAAGGATTTAAAACTTGTTTCATGCACCCGTTATTGAATAAAGCTTAAAGACACAATAACATCATCAAATAGAAGCTAATTTGATCACATACATCCATCACATAAGTAAAACGTAAATTGTAGCTGAAGGAAATAGCAAACTTAGAATGGATGTTTTAGGCAGGGCCTCTGGAATTAGTATGCATTAATAAATTTCATTAAGGTGGTTATTATTTCTCCTGGATCATTCTTGAACTAAATGTGCTTTTACTATGTCCTAAGTTTCAGGGCTACGAACCTTGGGGCAGAGAACTTGAATTTGACAGCTCTTGTTTAAAAAATCTAGAAAAGATGAACAAAAGAAAGAGATAATACATCTGAAATTGGAAACTGTACTTACTAACAATTTTGGCGTTAAAGAATATTGTAAAGATGTATTTTTAAAGCATTCAAGATGCTGCATATCTACGAACTGAATTGGCATTTATCTTGTGTGCTAATCTGTTCAAGCAGATCTTCAATCCAAGTTGTAGCTTTAGGATTGCTAAGTGGTAAACAGTAATTGTGATCCCTTTGTATAACTACCTTTTGTTTGAAAATAACCTTCATTACATGTCCTGTCATGTGAGTAGAAACACTTACAATCATTACTGCATAACCTCTGGGAATAAATTGCATTGAATTGTCTCAGCACAACATTTTATCATTATTCTAGTTTGACATAGAACACAAATTTTTCCCTTTAAAGTGCATGTAAACGGTTGTGCATTGTGATGGCTAGATCCAAAATTGGCTGCCGCCGGCTGAGTCAGATGGCTCCACTCGCGGCGAGTCTGGTAACTCTGAAATAGAAATATATTATGATGATTGAACAACTTCCAAGAGGTGGGGATTTTCTTTAGAGTTGTAGTCAATGTGGGATCTACTACAAGAGCTTGTGCAACTAAGTGAAAGCTAACTTATGTGCTATGACTAGCCATCAAATTAAAGTTTGTTGAAGGTCAGACAAGAAGGGGTTGCGCAAAAAATAAATTAGGGCATACATTAAAGAACAAGAAGAGGTCAATGTTGTGAGTAATTGAAATCTCATCCTTTAGTCAAAAAAAAAAAAAAAGGTGGTCACCTATATGGTCTCCTTCAATAGTGTTTGTCACACATCCTTTCTTGAAGACACCATCTAACCAAGAAAAAAATCCCTCTTTTTCTTCCTACAAAAGAGGCCAATTGGATAAGGCATTTCAAAATGAGGAAAAAGATAATGCAAATGAATATATTCTACATTGCATTTATGCCAACGATCTTTCTTGCAACTTGGTTAGATCACTATATTGGAAAGAAATGGTCACAGAAATTAGTCAAACACCCTCTAGTTAAAGAGGCTCTAGGTATGAGAAGGTGTGGAATACCTTATTAGGAAAAGAAAAAAATGATTGAGACATCACTAAAAACAATTAAGGAATCATGGGTTGAAACAAGTGTTTCTAATGGATAGAAAGATTACAAACATTGGCCTTTAATAAATGTCATTGGAATGGCCCTCATTGGGACAATGTTTTTTAAGGCAGCTGATTGTGAGGGTCAAGTGAAAGATGCATACTTCATTTCCAAAATCCCCATTGAGTCCAAAGAGATGGTGGGTGTTTAGAACGATATCCAAGTCCTAACAAACAATGCGGAAAATTGAAAGGACACAGGTCCTTTGGTCGAAGAAAGGTATAGGCAAATTTTTTGGACAGCATGTCCCGTACACTCCCTTAACTTGGTAATGAAAAAATTGGTACTCAAATAGAGTTGATGAAAACAATAAACACCAAGGGTAGGGAGATTCAGATGTATGTGACAAACCATCATATGTCACAAGGCATCTTCAAACTTTTTCCAATTTGGAGTTGTTGAAGGTAAATGTATGAAATTTCAATATTATTTTAAACTTAATTTATGACATATCTACTTATTTAAATTCAATTTGTTATTCACTTGTTTTTTACACAACATTAGGTTGTTGAGACTCTATTCACATCACACCAATTGTTTTGGGATGACTTGTGAAGGTACGAGAGACATTGAGTACCACATTCATCAACAACCAATGGAATGTGTAAAGGCAGTCAAATTTGGTGAGGGCCCAAAAGGTCAAATCGTTGATTCTAGATGATGATTGGTGAATTCATGTGGACTACGTCTTAAGTTTCACCAAGCCCATCATAAATATGATCAAGTTTGCTGATACAAATCAATCATGTTTGGAAGAAATATATGATGGCATGGAATCCAGATTAGAAAAAATAAAGGCAATAATAGCAGAGAAGGAGAATAATCCTAAAGAAATATTCTTCCTAAGTGTGGAAAAGCCCATTCTTGATTGCTAGAACAAGGTGACCACACCCTTACATCTCCTTGCATTATCTCCAAAATATTACAACATAGAGATGCTTTCTTTTGCCTGAAAGAATAACACCATACAGAGATGAAGTTGCTAAAGAGTACAAGAAACCATTTTGAAGAATCTTCTCAAATCTAGAGGTGGCGGTCAATGTTAAGACTAAGTTTGGCAAGTTTGTCTCATCACAAGACCATAGTATTTATGATCTTTAAAATAACTACAAGGCAAACACCCATACATGGTGGTATCTCCATGGGCAAAATTCTATATTCCTCCAGCCTCTTGCAATCGAAATTCTATCTTGAGTAAACAATTTTTTTGTTTTTTTAACATTCTTACCCTTTTTTTTATGTTTTTTTAACATTCTTTTGCAATTTTTAGTTGTATTGACTTTCTCTCTGATTTCAACAAGCTGAAATTTATCTTTGGTTGATTGGAATTCGAGTACATTCTCCTTTATCCACACAATAAGAAAAACTGATTGGCTGCAAAAAAAGCAAAAGATTCGGTCTAAGTCCATTCCAATTTGTGCTTCTTATTACATAAAGAAGTAGACTACAAGCAAGAGGCAATGAAGAATTGAGATATAACCCTTGAGTGTGCCTACTTGGATGCATCTGTTGTAGAACTTGCTAAAGTCACTTTAAATGATGACTTGGCTCCTATAGATGATGTAGCTAGTTGGAGTGGTATTGCAATTACTTGTAGTTCAAATGAAGTTGAACCAAATGATGACTTCGATCTAGATGCTTACGTTGAAAACCAAAATACATTTTTTATTGTACTTACTAATTTAACATTTACTATTTTCAAATTTTGTTATGATTTGACATATATGATTTAACATTGAATTATCAACCATCTTTATCACTATCAAGTATCATAGTATCAAATATCAAATGCATTTCCAATTTTGTATAGTGCATATTTTTAGAATCGAGTATCATATGTATTTTTGTTTCTGTGTGTGTGTGCGTATATATACTGTATACCTGTACCCAAGGAAAATAAAATTGCCATTCCAGTACATGTAAACCTGTTCCTATACCAGAATCAGCAACTTTGTCTGCATTTCTAATTTGTAAATCCATGGTACCCCGTGACAATAGCACAATGCAAAAAATTTCAAATATGTATGTATTGTTTATTTAAAGATTCACAAGGTGAAAATGTGTTGCAAGCATACTTTAATGGAAAAAATATTAGGTCTTCCTTTATGCAACCTAACTTCTAGTGAATTCATTGGTGATGCTTCAGATCTTTGTCATACCAAGTAATGGAATAAGTGTCGTCATTTCCTGGTCAGACCATAGAGTCCCTAGGCATTTGATGAGTACAAAAGGACAACAGCAGATAACATCAATACCCTGCAGATGCTTGGAAGCAAGTCCTTTCAATTGATCCCTTATGGTCTGTCTAACCCTTACTGAAATTATTTGGAAAGGTAGAAAAACTACATTGAGGACATGTGGATTAAAAACTTAAAATCCAATGATAAAAAGAACCCAATTGTTGTCGGGTAATACGGCAATTAGATAGTTATGTACCAAAGGTATTCAATGGGTGCGACAATTCGCCTCGCACCCCTTCGGTACCTATATGTACTTAGTCTCTCGATAGAAGAAGACATGGTTTTGTACGGGAATACATTTGCATTGTACACAACATTCTGAAGTAATGAAACATATCTGAAGTTCTCTTTATATCACTGTGTATGCTTTACTTTCCTCTATGTCTCTGTTAAATCCCGTTTACCCTTGAGGGCAAACATTTGGCGCTGCTGCCTGGACATACTCAGGAAGGGAAAAGACGGGATGGTGCACGGACATAATGGGTCTGCCATTTGCGGCGTCCATCGTAGGGAGTTTTAACATCTGAAGGTTAAAAAGCAAAGGACACTGTATAAACAATTATAATGAGTTTGCATTAAGTTTTGATGCCCAATCTTTTAAATAAAGACAGGAATAAGAAGGAACCAAACGATGAGTGGGAGGCAGCACAGAAGGCTTTAATCTTTGAGCAACAAATAGGACACCAACGAAGGCTGAGGAAACTTGCCGAGGAACAAATTGCCGGAGGGTTGACCAAAGGAGACCCTGGAAGTGTTAGGGAAGGTGCACAGGCCGAAGCGGAGCCGTACACTTTGCCAGAGCATCGGAGGGTGCGAAGCAGCGAAGAGTTGCTTGAAGAGACAAGGCTAAGGAGGGCCTTACTGGAGGAAACTAGAGACCTGTTTACGAAACTACCTCTTACACCACGTACAGAGACCCAAGTTGGAGGTACAGACAATTGCAGTAGGGGAGACTGTACAACCGAAGGTGCCACTGAAGCACAGGCGTCCGACAGTCAGGAACCTTTGTTCGGGCCAAGGACACCACACACCAGGGTACCAACAAATATGCAAGCACAAGTGCAAGTGCCAATTATCAATACAACGAACCACCAACGCGGGTACAGGCGCTGGCACAAGTGGTACAAGAGCACAAACACAAAATCCACCGCAGGTGACACAACCCACCCCAATGGCAACCAACAAGGAGAAGTTGCCAAAATTCCACAGAGATGGAAAGGAAGATCCAGTATGGCATTGTCCTACGTGCGAGACAATCTGGTCGGCGAAAGGAGTCGCCGACCAGGCAGAATGGGTGAAACAATTTCCCACCACACTCAGAGGGGTAGCCATCGACTGGTACTCCGATGTGGACAAATCAAAGGTGACCACTTGGGGCGAACTCAAGAAAGAATTCCAGAAGGAGTTTCGACTCCTGAGGGATGACAATGAAATTGTTTCAGAGATATACGGTACCAAACAAGGCATGAAGGAGACTGTGCGGACCTACAGTCATCGACTGAAGGAGTTAGTCGGAAAAATGGATAGCCAGCCAGCAGATGGCCTGAAGAAAAGATGGTTTGTGGAGGGCCTGAAATCTAACCTACGGAGGAAAATGAAGATAGTACCTCCCACCTCATACGAAGATGCCTATAACCGGGCAATGGACCTGGAGAGCGAACAGAAGACCTCCAAGAAGAAAAGAAGCAAGTCCTCTTCCAACGAAGATGACACTGCAGACGATGACAATAGCAGTGATGGCGAGTCGAAGAAAAAAGTCATGGCACTCCAAAAGGACATGGAGAAAATGATGGAGTTCAAGACCATGAAAGGGGGTACCAGCAAGGGGGAAGATGACATGCGGTGTACGGACTGCAAGGAGAGTGGCCATACAAAGGGGTCTTGTCCCAAAAAGGCATTTTGTGACATTTGCCAGATCATGGGCCATTCCACCAAGGAATGCCCATACAACATGAAAGTGAGGAATCAACAAGTGTTATTTACCCAAGAGCAACCATCTACATTGGGGGTGACGGAGACTAATAATAACGCATCCTCGGGCGGGTACGGAGGCAACCAACGTGGTGGCGGAAGGGGCAATAACAACACCAACACAAGGAGTCGAATACAATACGACTCCAAGGGTCGGCCAATGATCCAGTGCCGAGCTTGCAATCAGTGGGGCCACTTTGCAAGGGACTGCAACAAGGGCGACACCCCGCAGAAGCTATGCCGCTGGTGTGGTCCCGGCAACCACAAGGATGCCAACTGCACTAAATCTGGCATTAATTAGCTGACATAGATGGAAGCACGAGTACGGTAATGACCGTCACCCGAGAGCAAGCAAAGCAAGCCACATATCCAGACCCTCGAACAGAAAAACAACGGGCACGGGAGGCTAAGGAAGAAATAGAGAAGGCGATGAAGGCACAAAAAGAAACAGGGGAGATGGCCACCACCTTGGGTCGGAAGGAGGCAAGACAAAACATTCTGAGACAACTGCTACATGTAGAGGTACCAGTGAAACTCCACAATCTCCTTCACACTATGCCTCACTTGGGAACGATGTTGTTGGAGAACTTGGCCACGCAGCCAAATACCACACGTACGGACATCCCCGGAGGGTCTGCGATTGACCCGATGATACTTGTTGTAAACAACGGCAGGTACCCGGTAGTCGTCAAGATGGGCATCCTTGGCACCATCTTGACAGACACTATAGTGGACAGAGGGTCAGGAGTGAACGTCCTTCTGGAGGAGACATGGAAGAAATTGGGCAAGCCAACATTGTGGCCCCCAACCTTCAACTTATTGGGCGTCGATCAGCAAGGTATCGAACCCCTCGGAACGCTGATGGCACAACGGGTCACCATTGGCTCGCAACCATTTGTACTAGACTTTGTGATGATACCTTTGAAAAAGAAGGGTTACGATGCCATTCTGGGTCGAGGGTGGCTGGCAATGGCGAAGGTAAATCACAATTGGAAGAAAAACACCCTCTCGATGGAGAATGAGGGGAGGAAGTTCACCATCGACCTTCGCACCCAGATGGTGAGCGCAAAGATAGCCTCTTCTTCAGACTCAGAATCTGACGGTGAGAACGGCCGAAGGGATGAAGGAAGGAGTTGTATGGAACCTAACGAAGAAGGCGTCTTAGAATTGGAAGAGTTTTCGCGAGATGACGCCGACTCCATGAACAGTCTCTTCCACTGGCAAATAGAGGACTACGAACTCTTCTGACCAGCATGCAATGTACTAAGTATTGAGGAAGAGCCGAGAACATTCCCCCTGGAGTACGGTGAATACAAGGGGATGCGAAAGTAAGCGAAAAGTATAAGGAGCCATCTGTCAAACCAATGAATCTGGGCAAGGAAGAGGAACCTAAGATCATTCTTGTCGGCGACGATTGGAATCCTGAGTGGAAGGTCGCAGCCTTCAAAATCTTTACTCTCCTTTTTCTAATTTACGGGCGAGAGACCGTGGATCCTATAGAATTTATGGTTCCAAGCCTTGGGATCGCCATTGAGAATAGACTCGGAGACATGGAAAGCTTGAAGGAGCAATTGTATAATCTCAATAAGCTCGACAAGAAACAATTGATGGCACAATGGGCGACGGAGATAGTCCAAGGACGTAGGAAGGTCTGGCATGACAAGCATTTGAAGCGGACATAGTTCACGCCAAGACAGTTGGTCCTTAAGTATAATGGGCGAAATGAGATTAAGTCGGGCAAATTCAAAGTTAAATGGCTAGGACCCTACAAGATTCGCGAAGTCGGGGACAACGGTGTAATCAAGTTGTGGACACTGGATGGACAAGAGATACCCAACACTGTAACGGGTCAAAATTGAAATTATATCACAAACGGGGACAAGGAGCAGACCCAACTCATCCAGGCCAGGCCCGTCATCGGGTACCTAAACTCATACTTTAAAAAAAAATTAAAAGTTCGTATGGTACCGTACGGTCTGCAATCATACAGACGGAAAAATTTTTAGAAAAAAAAAATTAAAAATTAAAATAAAAGGTCGTATGGCCATACAGAAAACGCAAAAAAAAAGTGTTTTAAAACAACAATCATACAGGGAGAAGAAACAAACCGTACGGCAGACAAAAAACCCAAAGAACGTGCGAACCGTACAGAACGCATCCAAGCAGCAGGCGCAGGCCGTACGGAGGACTAGTCCAAAGCAAAGATCGATCGTACATCGTACGAAAAGGAAGTTAGAAATATTATTTGCAGTCGTGCGGCCGTACGGTGCCATTTACTTGCACTTTTAATGACCATACGGTGTGTTTATTGAGTAGCACCTATTCCAATGACTTCTTTTGTACACTATTCGATCGGATAGAGGAGCTTCAAAGGCATTATTCAAGGAGAAGCTTCCAGTACGAATCAGTGAGTTATTCCATACGGGTGTTGTACGGAAAGAGGAGATAAGGGATTTTTGACAACAGCACTCCGACAATTAGGGAAAAGATAAATTTCGAAGGGCCCAGTTGGCAGAAATAGTTGCAAAGAAAGAGCACCGCACAGCGTTGAATAAAGTCACAGTTATTGACGGTTATGGATTCGGTTGGCAAATGGAGTTGGAGAAAAGAGTTGAAGAACATGGACAAGAAAGCTAAGGTACTACCCTCGGGAGTGAAGGTTGCAGGCGCCATGGATGCTGGGAGTTCGAAGAAGAAAGCAGCAGACTCAAAGGAGGCAGTGACTGCACACACCATCACATTCGAGGGCTTGAATGTCCTGGAATGCAGAAAATGGTGGCAGGAGACACCTGAGGACGACACGATGAAGAAGAGTCTCAGACACGCAGAGGTTCATTGGGCTATTTTAATGCCCTTGTTTTGTATTAAAGATTTCGAACCCCAGCTGCGCCAAATGATAGAATCATTTGATACATTTTCACGTACCAACACCTTCCACTACCTGGGACATAATCTCATGGTTTCATTCCACGCCGCTGATTTCAGCCGGGTTTTTGGAATTCCAGGAAAGAGGGGGCACAAGATTGACACCAAGCCCAAGAAAATGGCACAAGAGGTCAAGGAAAATTGGATACGAAGGGTTGCAGGAAATGTCACCCCAGATGATGTGGAAGCCCTAGCAAAAACAACAACAGGGAGAGGATTGAAGAAGGTTCAGATCGCCGAAGGGCACTGGCAATGCATTATGGATGTCATTAAAAGTCGGCTCACCGGTGCGAGCAGAGCCTCCGACATCACCATTACGCAGATTCCATTGATGTGTGGTATTCTGAATGGCATAGTTTATGACTGGGCAACGTTACTTGCTCACAGGATGTACGAATTCATGACCTTGCAGCACCGTACTTTTTACATGCCACATCATGCCATCGGGCTCTTCTTGGAAGCCACGCGGCTACAGATTCCAGAGAAGTTGGTGCTGAGGCTGAAGAGTATTATATCTACAGATGAGCCTTTGATTTTCTGTTGGAGATATTTGGATATGGGTGAGGTACCGTCCGGGCCAAAACGGAAGCGACAGCAGGAAACAGAGTCAGAAGATATCGACAGTGGTCGAGAGCCTACGTCGTCTGACAATAGTTCCTCGGAGACTAGCAGCCATAGCCATATGGAGTTAACAGTGGAGTCCACACCACAGCCTGTCTTGTTCACTCCACCACAGCTTGGGGCTATTCAGTACACCCCAACCACGACCGCTGCTATACTACTACGGTTCCCAGTCCGGCATTCAGGCAACCGAGGGCCCCAGTGGTTTTGAGTCCAGTTGCACCACCAGAGATTGCTATCGTTGTTGCGGAGCCATGTGATTCGATATCGGTTGAGGTTGTCCAGAGGGAGCCCCCAGAGGAGAGGGTGGGGCAAGTTGCGGACAATCAGTTGGAGGAGACCGATCATGACACCCGGCAGACCACGATGAAGGAGTGGCTTACTATGTTTGACATGGCACCGATAGAGGAACTCGTGAGGTTCTCCCCTCGTCCGGAGGAGATAGTTCAGATAGAGGCACCATTGGTGGTCCCGGCGGAGGTTCGGATCATGCTGTCCTCTTCTGAGGAACAGCAGCAAGAGGCGACTTGGGATGGTGAGGATAGTTAGGCAGGGCCCAAGAGTGCAGTTATTCGTCAGCCACGGCAAAGGGATGACATGGAGACGTTCTAAACAGAGGTAGTTACACGAGGACGGGAGATGGTAGCTAGCGCGCAGTCGCAGGCAATAGAGGATGTAGCCGCGGACTTGCAGCGCCTCCTCACCTTCATGAGAAAGGAGTGTCCTATCCAGTTTGATTCATGCTTCAGTGGGGATTGACCTGGCTCGGAGACACGGGCTATGTTGGATGCTTGGCGGGTGGCAAAACCTGTTGTAGCCAGTCGAATCGAGTGCTTGGTGACTGAATTGGGGAGGGCCTTCCGCGATCAGTATTATACATTACGACGGTTGGAGCACTCCCATGAGGTTGAGCATGAGGTGGCGTCCAGTGCGCAGCATGTGCTAGCCACTTACATTCCTCGGTTAAAGAAGTCCCTGGAGGAGCAATGTAGGGAATGGATCACCCGGATGGCTACGTGGGATGAGCATGCAACCATGGATGAGTATAGGGAGACTCAGCAGAGGGAGAGGGCTGACCGGGAGATACAGGTTGCAACAGAGAGGGATGCCCTTACTCAGCAACTCTCCTCACTTGCGGAGGAACGAGGCCGCGTGGTTCAGGAGAGGGATCTCGCACAGGCTTCGGCGGATGTCAAGCAGCAGGAGCTTCTGAAGGCAGCAACTATGGTGAAGTCTTCCCTGGAACACGAGCTGCGGGTCGAGAGCCAACTGAAGGCTAGGACGGAGCAGATATATGCCCTCCGAGCACAGCTCACAAGATCAGCCTCTTTAGGGACGCCTTCTCATCCCGATCCTCCGTCATGATTTTTGTTTTGTTATGCTTATGTAGCTGAATGGGTGTACTCCCATTTTGTTGTTCCGTCCCAGACAATTTTGTTGTTCTGTCCCGGACAATTTTGTTTTGTCGTCCGGAGACGACTTTCTTTTTGGGGGGGATGATGTTGTCGAGTAATACGACAGTTAGATAGTTATGTACTGAAGGTAGTCAACGGGTGGGACGGTTCGCCTCGCACCCCTTCGGTACCTATATGTACTTAGTCTCTCGATTGAAGAAGACATGGTTTTATGCGGGAATACATTTGCATTGTACACAACATTCTGAAGTAATGAAACATAACTGAAGTTCTTCTTTATATATCACTGTGTATGCTTTACTTTCTTGTATGTCTCTGTTAAATCCTGTTTACCCTTGAGGGCAAACACCAATATTGTGCACAGTCAATTCAATGTTCAAAATCTCTTCCCCAGTTCAAGGTCTCATACTGTTATGCATCGAAGGCACAAAAATAGCATTATGAGTCAATCTCAGGACCTTCCAATAAATAAGCTTCCTTTATAAAAGAAAATTATTGGGTACATGGCATTGTGGGAACAGTATCTAGGAAAAAGTGACAAGATGTAAATTTATAGAAAAGTGAGCTAAATGAAATCCTTTATGTCAAAATAACATTAGAAGTATGGCATTTAGTGTAATAAACATTTTACCTATCAGTGACACCTAAACGCAACACTTTGGTCATGTGTCGAGACTCCTCACCCTCCATGCGCACAATTTTGTCCTGTAAAAGATATTGAAAGAAGTGCGTAAATACATCAGTGTCAATTTCAAATTGCGTTACAATTGTAGCACTCGGTAATATCAATCATAATAGCCATTCATCTCCTAATTTTCTCTTAAGTGCTGCGTTTCTCATAAATTGCGAGCACAATAATTATTTTCACTGTTTATCAACTGATTTTTCATATACAACAGATTTTCTATTGGCTTCAGTTTTTTAATAAAATGGAAATGCATAGACAATAAAACCTAACTTTGATTCAAGCATAATGTTCAAGGAAAAAACCTTATTGGAATGTTGGATCAAACAAGAGAGCTACCACAATAACATTGGAAAAAAGATGCATAACTTCTAAATATTTGGTGGTTCATAATCACTAACAAGGTAATATTACTTGCACCTGACAAAAACAGAGGTATCCAAAGTATTTAATAAAATCAACTTACAAGGCATTAAATATTCTAAAATAATGTGTCAACCTCATAATAATGTGAGTGTACAAAAGAAAGGACTGGACTAAAAAACCAAGGACAATCTACTTTAATTATCAGGAAAGAGAACCTATATTGGAGAAGACCGGAGATTAGGTGATGGATTAAAGGAAACTGGGAGAAAGCAACAGAGTCTATTTTCTATCAAAACACTTCTTATTAGATTTCAATCATGAGGCGGATAGAGACGTTCTAGAGAACAAACCATAGTGCGTCGAGGATCTTTTTGTATTCACTTAGAAGTGGACACCAAATTTCAATCCTAGGGGGATGCACCCATTGGAAGGCCCATTTTGGATTCGATTATACAACCTACCATTTGAATACTAGTCCAAAGATTGCTTGAATCGGATAGGAAATCATCTCGGCCTTGCCCTAGCGGTCGACATGGATGATGGATATTCCACAGTTTATGCACGAATCCAATTTATTTTCATTGTGAAATTTCTACAGTTATAGACTGTTAGTTATTCTTTCTTTCTTCCATACATCAGTTGCATGAATCAATTTGTTAAGACCAAGGAGAAGAGATTTTATTGCCTTAGATGCAGTTCTAAGTCACACAATGAAATCGCTTGTATACAACCCCCTTGAAAAAGATGGAGCCCCAAGAAATAAGCAGTGCCAAATTTGGCCACCCATTTGGTGAAAGCCTCTCAATCCTCTCTGTAATACCGACCAACCAAACATTGTAAATTTGTTAGAGCCTATTACCATGCAAGCACATAGAATGGAGGTGCTTCCCCCATAGAACCCCTTCCAGTCACAACACATGTGGACAAGGAAAATGATGCTCTCAAAACTATCAATGAATGAATAAAGGCCGATTCAAATGCAAAGGCGATAGCGATGCAAGAGGTCAGTTCGAAAAACGAATTGCCTTTGGATCATGAGATTGAAGATGACGCTCTGCATATCATTGATTCAAGAAACATATGTTTCAGTCTATGCCAAATTATTAAACTCTAGTACCGTAGAGACAAAAACTGGCTACAAGACCAATAAGCAAAAGAGGGAGGAGGATCCTACTTCATGAACAAACCTCAATCAAATTCTACCTGTTAAGATCAAGGGGAGGTGAGCCCTCCCATGGAGGACAAAGACGCTCCTCACATGGAATGTTAGGGGCTTGAATTCCCTTAACAAGAGGTGCATGATCAAGCGCTAGTTGGAAAACCAGTCTTATTTGAATTATAATGTACATGATCTTACTTAAATTATTGGATCAAACCTTGATCAGATAAGTTATAAAACAAGAAATGAAAACTTAACAGCATTTGTGTAGGGTTTCATTTCTTATTCTGGGAAAGAAAACAGAATGAATGAAGTATAAACAATCATATTAAAAATGAATTATAACAACCGAGAACTGTTGGGAAGAGACTCCCCTTAGTTGGTCTTTGACCGTTAAGAACCATACATGTTAAGCAGTTGACAGTAAGTCACCACTCCTTAAGGTCATTAGACCGTTATTGCCTGAAATGGACAGCGAGTCTGAGATGGGTCATGGAGACCTAAAAGAGTCTAACGGACTCAAATATACAAGTAAGATGGTGAAACTAACAGCACAAAGTACAATGCTTGCATTTATAAACCTTGGCCAAGGTGGTGCTATGCAATAGCATGCAACAGTCAGTCACATGAATAGAAAGTACACGTCTAGTCAGGAAGGCCATACTCATAAGCGTGGACTCTAGAGGGTTTGACTGACTAAGATTGTTGTAGGTTCTAAACACCAAAGACTCAGATGGAAAGAAGACTGAATCCCATTTTTGCACCTCTCGTGTAGGATCGGGCCCCTTCTAAAAGGAAGTTGTGCGGGAGAGAAATGGTCAATAGACGGGAGGTAAAGCCGCTGATGATGCCCTCCCTCTCTCAAGAAGACATTAAAGATACAAATTTACCAGAAAGGATCAAAGCACAATTACTCTCTTTTCATTATGGTTCATGTTATCTATTGAATGTAATTAGTTTATTTAGTTATTCAATTATATTCCATTTCAAATGAATCAGTTATAGACTGTTAGTTATTCTCTTGTCATGTGAACGCAAATTCTTTTATTAATGTTTTATTTCCTTTTACTTGAAGGCAATTATTTCAGTTATGGAAAGATTTCATGTTCATGTGAAAGAGAAACAATTTCTTTTTGGTTAAAAAGTTAGATAAAGGAAAATTTTATTTTATATGAATCCATCGGTAAATGTTTAGAATTTATTTTGTTATAGTTTAGCATGTTACATATTGAATTAGAGCTACCAGGTTCAACTCTCAACCTAGGAGCTTACCACCACTCACCTAGAAAACCGAAACCTCTTTGTCGGTGTTTCACAGGATGTGGATGCAACATACATCATGGAAGGTCTATGACCCTAGTATAGTCCGCCTTTGGATGACTCAGACGATGTATGAGTTTTCATGTTGTTCACCCTCGGGAGACAATAAAGCATTAGTTGATTGCATCTACCACATTCGAGAGGAGAGGCCTAGATGGCCCCCAACAGTCAAGAAAACAAAGGAAGCCCCTGTAAAAGTCGAAATATCAATCAAAACTGAAACTCTCGTGTAAAAAGTGGTGTGCCTTGTGGTCAAGAAGGCCGCCACATTCCCACTCCAGGATATCACCTTATACCCCTCTGATTTTCATAGGCAAGAAGAGCCCATCACCGATGAAAGTGACTTGTAGGACGAGCACTTAAAACAATTTTGTATATCTATTAAATAAAGATGTAAATTTTTGGCTTGAGTAATAAAGTGAAATTTTGTGGTGAAATTGATTTTAATGAGCAATTCATATTTTCTTTTGATGCAAATGTTATTAAAGTTAAGAATAATCATTAAACATGTTTAAAAAGTACATTCACATAGCATAGTCTGAAAGATGGACAATGCAATGAACAACGGAGGATCCGATAACACCAACAAACCCCTGGCCAAGTTGGAACAACTCCTTAAAATGATGAATAATACCCAAAACTGTATCATGAACCTAGAACGGAAAGTTGAAGAGCATTTGAAAACAACAGAAGAGAAACATGAGTTCCAATCCAAAGAAGTGCCCATATAACATAACAAACCCTACAAAGTGAGCAGCAAGGGGAATTCTTTGAGGCTCAAGATCTGAACATTAGACAAAGACAATTGGCCAATGAACTTTCTCTAGATATGAAGAAGTTAAACCACCCAAGTTTGCAGGTTCCATGTCTGGGGATGTTGTAGAGGAGTGGTTAATGGAAATGGAGAAATATTTTGAAATTCATAACTACTCAGACAACTCTAAGGCAGCTTGGGGAGCATACCAGTTGTCCAGAGAGGCGGCTACATGGTGGGAGAGTAAAAGAATGGAACTGTGATTGAAGATAACTGAGGTCGCCTGGGAGCAATTCGTGGGAATTTTCAGGCAAAGGTGGCTACCACAGCTATTTAGTATTTTATGATCAAAGGTTGACAGAATTTCATAATTTGAGACAACGGGAAATCTTAGTCAATGAAAAATGGGAGAAATTCACCCGAATTCTCAAATATGTCCTTCAATATCAACGTGATGATAATTTTTGGATAAGAAAATTCAATATGGGGCTCAACAACCCCATATGAAGGCCAGTAGATGTGCGAGTGCCTCGCATTATGGACGAGGTCTACGAAAGGGTTGTCAGCTGAAAATTAAAAAGAATTATGCGTTCAAGGATAAAGGGAAAAGGAAGCTTAACTGGAAACAACCCTCTCAAGCTTTCAAGAAAAAGGGCTACAAAGGAAACAATTTTGATTCCAGGAAGGACAGACTTGGACGCAATGAAACAAACCAAGAAAGGGAACTAAGAAGAAAGGACCAATAGGAGGTTGCTTCACCTATGGCGGGGACCATTACGCCAATCAATGTCCCACTAAGTTGTCAAGCGCACAGCAACAAAGAAATCCCCTACCCCCTCAGCAGACAGCATTTCAGCAAAGGATACATGCAACGGTAGATAACAGACAAGTTGAATACTGAATCACGCAATTGAGACAACAGGTATACTTTATGGCAATCCCATAATTGTTCTAATAGATACTGAAGCCATGGAATGTTTTATAACTCCTAAGCTATTGAGTAGATTTCCAAAGAGAATTGGTTATACAGCTAATTCTTGGTCAATAGAATATGCTAATCAGATGAGAGCTAGAGTAGAGTAGAGTAGTGTTTGTTCGAAGCTAGGGTTGAGCTTTCCAAGGTTCACTATAGAGATTGAATTTGTACGTAGCACCCTTAGGCTCCTGTGGCGTAATTTTAGGGACGAATAGTTATGGAGGCATAGGGCCAAGGTAGATTGTTTCTCTAAGATGGTGGAGTGTTTAGATGACAATGGAAACAAGGTTTATATCAAAGGGACTCAACGAGAAATTCAAGTGCGACAAATTTCAGCTATGCAGCTTAAAAGAAGTAAAGAAAAGGGTGTCAAGTGTTTGCAGTTAGAATGGACAAAGTCAAGGAACCAAAAGAGGTAACTTACCTAGATGACATGATTTGTGAGATGTCTTCACATTCGGAAGGAATGGCAGAAGAGGGCAAAAGAGGAATAGAGTCCTTTGCTGAAAATATCCTTACCTTCGGGAGTACAATGATGTGTTTCCTGAAGAGTTGCCTGGACTTCCACCAAAAAGGGTATTTGATTTCTCCATCGATCTAGCACCAGGAGCAAAACCAATATCCAAGGCCCCGTATAGGATGTCAACCATTGAGTTAATGGAGTTGAAGACGCAATTATAAGAATTGCTTAGCAAAGGGTTGATCAGACCCAGCATATCACCATGGGGAGCTCCGGCTATATTTGTGAGAAAGGACGGGACTCTACGTCTATGCATTGATTATCGCATCCTAAACAATAAGATGGGAATGAATTTGATATGCCCAATGGATGCAAAGCAACATCAGAAGCCGAAAATTTGTAGGCCCATGGAGTTTCAGAAACAGTAGAAGATTGGAGACATTTTCATATCTCAGGAGCCTAATTTGGAAAAGTTTAAATTTCAATTTCAACTTATTTTCCCTCCCTTTCAACTAGTTGTTCACGGTTGGTTGATAGCCACAGGGTGCTGATTAAATGTTATGTTTTAATGATTAAGGGGAAAGGGCAAGTACATAAGTTGCCATCATTATATGGTGCAGATGGTAATAAATACCATAGTTTCTAAGCAGACATGATAATGATATCGAGTGCATTGGCACTCAACAAAGGAAGCGTCTAGATGAAGTATTTGTATGGCTCGTGTGAAGAAAAAGGGAGGACAAATGTAAATTGGAAAGCATTTAGTGGCATCACATCATTTCCAGGTGTTTAGCATAGCTTGGAGTTGCTTCAGATCTGTGAGATGGAGGCCAATTTCTCTCTAAGAATGGCCAGACAACAACAAACCTTTCTGGGGGAAGTGACCAGGAAAAGGATGAAAGGTATTTTTCAGATTGATAACCCCCAGTTCTGGCAAATAATGGACTTGCTGCTTGGTGAGGAGTTTATGATGACAGAGCACCATTATCGGTCGAATATTGATATTACGTCGGCTGTGTTTGCATGGGCACTGGAGTTGGGCACCAAAGAGGAGGTGCTATGGGTAATGCAGCCTTGTGTGAAGCTGGAGTGGATGGGAGGCATGCTCCCTATGCTTGCAATGGCTGAGCCTTGGGTTGGATTCAGAGTTGAGGATGGGAATTGGACGGAGGTCAAAGGTACCTTGAAGAGCTTCAAACCTTTTCAGATTATCTTGTATGGAGCGCCATGTCTAGCAAGGAGAAGCGGAAGGATGAGGCCAAGGATGGCTGAGAGCTTTTGAAGGAGCATCTGTTGCAGCTGGAAGCAGAAAAGATACAGCGGGAAAAGGAAATCCGGGAGGCCAGGAAAGCAAAGCTGGATACCAGAGGCAGGGTGTTCATACCTGAGAAATCCAAAGCATATGACTTTAAGGTCAAGGTTAGGAAGTAGTAAAATTGGGTTTCTGTTTACACTGGTTTTGTTAGTATGAATTATACTCTGTGACATTGACCGTGCATGCCCAATTTTGTTAATGAGAGGAGCAATTATAGACTAGTATTAAGGATAGATATTAGAAGTGATTTTTGGTTACAGTTAGTATGCTTTAGAATCTGGGTTTTAGTTAATGGTGGACTGGTAATGGGCAGTATAGAAGCCCTAGTTTATGGAACTCCACTGTATGGTTTTTTTTATAATTAATAAAAAATACTTTATCACCTATCAAAAAAAATGGAGAAAATACTTGCTGAAGAATTTGAGAATATTGGACAATGAACAATTTGCAGGCCATGTTGGGCACAGGTATATCTGGAAAATTAAAAACCTGATTTTTTGGTTAGAACAAAATTTAAGCGGATATATATACCTATTAAAAACAGAGACAATACTTCCTGAAGAATTTGTGAATGGGATGATTTATAAAGACCAATTGATCTGTTGTACTCTGCTTCTTTTCTCTGCTGCCATCCTGAATGCCAGATGATGGAAAAAAACAAAGTTGTGCCCAGTCCTGACTCCAAAATGCTTTTTAAAGGTTTCAAAAATTTTGAGGATACTCTTGGCATGGATACCTAGAGTTTGGAGGGAAATGGGTTTGCAATACACCTGTTGGTGGGCGCCCATTGAACCTCAGTGCTGCTCCTACCCAAAACATGCCAATCTCTGTGAATGACAGATGTTCATATTGCATATGGGTTTTCGTCCATTGACATTCAAACATGAAACAATTATGGAGCCACTGCATTTCTTCCAACTATAAAACATGATACAGATATGGACAATTGCATTTCCTGCAACTATGGATAGAACATACTCTCAAGTAACCAAGGAATTTCCCTGGCCATGAAATCAAGTTACCAAATAAGTCAAGGTGGGCAATGGTGACAGCAACAATTTGCAAGAAATACTCAAAAATTCTTCAGCTGATAGTTGAATGATTGACACGAGGCATCACCATGCACACAATGCAGGTTCAAACCTCAGCAAGCTTCAAGCCCCATGCATGTGAGAAAAAAGGGCAGAAGTCTGACATAATCCTTCAACATATTAAAAAAAATGTTCACCATAAAAAGCCACCTTAGTTCTGCAAGAATGTGAGGGTGATCCAAATGAACCAAGTATGCCACCAGTAAACGTCCTCTTTGACCACTATATAAATTTACCTTCATGGGAAAGAGTTAAGTGAAGCATCCAACGGGTATCTGAAAAAAAGGAACTAGGCTTGTTGATGGACTAAAGAAGGAGAACAGTCTTCAAACATCAACAAAGTTGATGTCCATAGAGAGGATGCAACTTACTATGAGGATATCACAGTTGTTTCCATGCAAATGTTACAAAACCTAGTCTGAGTAACAGTCTTAAATAACAACATAAAGCTTAATAAAAATATCTCCCCTAAACCAAGGCTAACTAACAAAGCACAGTGAGTCTTTGAAGTTTGACAACAACCCTCAAGAGTGGCCGGCCACCAAATGCAAACTAGAAATTGCTTCAAAGGACTGACTGCTTATAGCAGATCATTGGCACGGTACTGTGAACTCCATCAAGAGATGCCAAGAGACTAAAAATTTATAAAACACCCAAAGCAAATCGGAATGTTCATAACCAACCAGCACCAAGCGCAAGGCATCTTTTCAAAGCTCCCACTACAGGAAATTTTTGAAAGTTAGCGAAACAAGATATCCAAGGGGCTGAGCTGTGATGATTATGGAACACTCATAAGAGCATGACCCAGGTTGAAATATCCTCATTGTAACAAGGTGAGCCTGCATGGGGCAAAGTAGAGGTGTAAGGATTATGAGGTGCATTTGAGCATAACCTTTTTAGGGTGACACGCATGTTTACAGATACTTCATTAAAGGTCCTATAATCTCACCTAAAATTTATCAAAACAATTATAAAAAATGCTTACATCACGATGTTGGATACGCATCATCAATAACAACCCTACTCCACAAACAAATGAAAAATCTCTGGGCTCACATGGTGCAATGTGTTGAAAAAACTTGCAAGATAAGAATGGATATTATGTTTCTGACATTTACTCTTAAAGAAACAAACGTGACAGTTTGCAAAGGTGTTACCTTAGAAGCGGGAAGCTGTTCAGAATAGAAACGAGGAAGACCCCCTCTTGCTTTGTTTGCAGAGGATGCTGAAGACCTCACTGAAATTGTCCTGTGAGCAGAAACACTGTTCAACAGTGCGGGATGTGGTACCTTTTTCTTAAGGCCCTGTTGATGAAAAATGTGGCATATAATCAGTTCCCAACAATTATTTGGCTAAGAAAAAAAAAAGCTTGTTATGTAGCTGAAAATTTTTACCTGGTGCCCAAAAATATTGAGGAAATGCCCAAATGTAGAATGGAGAGAGGTTGAATAGAGCATCGAATCCCCACTGTGAATTCCTGTGAAGATTTCGAAAAATAATTTGTATCCTAAATTTTAAGGATGCAGTAATTTATAAATGAAAACAATGAATACATGCCTTCTTGCTCGTAAAAGAGAACTGTCGATTTTATTCAGTTTTTTGTATGGTCGTGTTCCTTCGTATATTCGAAATTTGTCCGTCACTGAGCTCTAAATAGTATATGTTAAATTACAACGAACAATTGGACCAAAAGGTTCCCTCGGCACCTGATTAAGAAAACAAGTGTCACATGACGTTGCCGTAATTAATTATAATTATCTATGTCAATTTAATTCTAATTTATTATAAATATTAAATATATTTTAATTAATAATTATTTAATAAAAATAAAATTATATAGATTATAGCTTCATTTCTATAGTTATAATTGTAAAAATTTAAATAGATTATAGTTTCATTTCTATAGTTATAATTGTAAAAATTTAAAATATAATTATAAATTTTAAATGTAAGGTGAAAATTAAATAATTACATATGTAAATTTAATTTTAATTTTATTATATATATTTTAATTAATAGTTATTTAATAAAAGTAAAATTATTATAGATTAAAAATTAAATAAGAAATTTTTTATAAAATTTGAAAAATAATATTTAATAAATTATGTTTGCATATATTATAATTTCATTTGTATAGTTGTAATTGTGAAAATTTAAAATATAGTTATAAATTATAAATGTAAGATAGAATTTAAATAATAATATATAAAGAGATAATGAAATATTAAAATTATATAATATAACATATATGATATAGTACTTTTATATTATATATTATAGAATAGTATATATTATATATTAGAAATTGTAATAATTATTTATAGCATATATATATTAAAAATATTATATAATAAATGTTTTAGAATAAATAATTATTATATATTATAAATAATTGAATTTTTTAATGAAAATAACATGTTTAGATTATAAAATATAAAATATAATATTTCATAAATATACTATATTGTAAATTAAAAGACTACTTTTTTTTATATTAACTATAGAGAAATCAAAACAAGGTTACAACTTAAATTACCACGAAGAGTTCATCTCCGGAGGCAGGCCTCACACGGAGAAAGTCAAAGTTCGCTAAACAAAATACTTAGTGAAACCGTTATAAACATGAACTATAAATTCAAAAAAGCCTAGTGCAGCAAATCTTCAAACTGTTCCACCCAGGCAATCCAGCCAAGGGGCCCTTCCATCCAAGCAATGCCTTTATTGGCTTGGATTTGAGCAATCATTTTTATCTGATCATCCGTCGTATTCTTGTTCTTGGTGATTTCCTTGTGTAGTTTCTTCATCGTTTTGTTGAAGAGAGCCATATTGTTCATATGATTACGATAATCGTAACCATCTTTCATTTCAAATACGAACATAGTAGAGTGTCCCATCTTGAGGAATCTGATAAGCTTCTCCCTCTCGATCATCATCATGATGCAGACCTGCGAAGAGATTTTAAGGAGTGTGAGTTTTAATGACAACTCCGTAAGAGATCTATGTATACCTTGATACCTTTCTTCATTCCTGCACTTCCATAGTTGCCACAAAATGTTAGAAGAAATAATGAGCCATAGAATATTAGAATCTTTTTTAAGTCCCTGTATATGACCAGTGATGATTTCAAAGATATTAATGAACTTAGGATAACTTATGCCAAATAAAGCCCAGACTTTCTTTGCAAATTTACATTCAAAAAAAATATGTCTACAGGAGTCAGGTCTATTGCAAAGTCTACACATATCATTAGGAGCAGGGTACCTGCTGATAGGAAGTCTATTAATCAGCATAAGCCATTTAAAACATCTAATCTTAGGATCAATAGAGGATTTCCAAATTCTATTAAGGATTTTGCTCCAGTCTTTAGTATCCAGGGAAGTGTACCAAATTCCATTGATATGCTCTATGATATTCTGATTATTGCTCAACATATTGTAAACATTTTTGGCTTTGATTTTGCTGATCAAGGTACCATCAAGCCATTTGATATTGAGGTATCTATGTGAGTCAATGAGGCAGGAAGAAGGGAGAGCGGAGCAAGCTCTAGAGATCATGTTATACATTTTTTTATGAGCAGCGGGAAGGTTATATTTATCTCTTAACTCCTCCCAGCTAATCAGACAGTCATTCTCAAAGAGTTCAATAAATGTGGAAATACCCAGGTTGTTCCAATATTTAGCCGAGCAGCCTTGAGTTAGGGTGAGAGGCTTCCCCTGAAGATAGAGGTTCCACCAAATGGACCTTTCTCCATGCAGAAGGGTGTTAGAATGGAAGGATTTATCAGAGATAAAGTACCTAGAAGACTCCCAAGCTTTCCAAATGGTTTTAAAAACAGCAGAACCATGCACATTGATAGGAAAGTTGCCAATTAAAAGATCATCAAATGGAACATCTTTCCAATTTTTTGCCTTCTTTGGGTATCCTCTCAAAATATTATTTCTGACAAGAACTTTCCATGGTTCTTCCCCATCTACACAGTGAAAGACCCATTTGGTGGCCAATGCCATACCTTGAGTTCTAAGATCTTTCAAACCAAGGCCTCCAAATTTATTATCAGTGCATCACCAGTCCCATTTAATCGCATGCATCTTTTTGTTTCCTTTACCATTAGACCAAAGGAAGTTCCTTATGGCCTTCTGAATTTCCAAAATTTGATAGTTATTAAACATCCAGGCCGAGGCGTAGTATATATTATATGAGGATAGGATTTTTTGGCAAACCTGTAGTCTACCAGCAAGAGATAAGGACCTGTTATACCAGTTGTTAAGTTTTTTAGTGATCTTGTTTTTAACCCATAGCCACATATCTTTAAGAGATGGATCCACAGAGAAGGGGATGCCCAGGTATCTAACAATGTTGGTGGGCCCACCCCACTGGAATCCATGCTTCAAAAACCAACTAGGAGGATGCTCTTCCCAGCCAAGGCAAATACACTTAGACTGAGACAGCTTAGCTCCAGAGATAGAGCAGAATAGATCAAGTTTTTTAGTAAGGAAATTGAAATTATCTTCTTCCAAATCAACAAATAAACTAGTATCATCAACAAATTGACAATTGGTCAAATTCTCTCTGTTGGGTAAGGTGATACCTTTGACCGCCGGAGAGATGGTATTGTCAGTAAGGATGAAAGATAAAGCTTCAGAAGCAATGACAAAAAGAGCAGGGACAAGCGGACAGCCTTGTCTGATAGACCTGGTCAGGGGAAAAGGGTCAGAAAGAGAGCCATTAATGTCAACTTGGGCCATAGCATCATTTAGCAAGAGCTTGGTATAGTTATAGAAGCGGTCAGGGAAGCCAACTGCCCTAAGCATTAGGTCAATAAAATTCCATTCTATTCTATCATATGCCTTCTCAAAGTCCAAGAGAAAGATTGTTGCATTCTGGTTGGAGGACTTGGCCCAGCTCATGGCTTCCCAGCTAGTAATGAGATTTTTGAGGATATATCTACCTTTTATAAAGCTGGTCTATGTAGAGTTAACAAACTTGGGCAGGATGCTTTCCAATCTACGAGCGATAATCTTGGCAAGTATTTTATATGAAACATTCAAAAGAGTGATTGGACGCCAATTCTTGATAATAGTTTTATCACCCTCTTTAGGGATTAATTTAATGATACCTCTGTTAATCATATTGCCCAGTGTGCCTTTCTCATAAGCCTCATTAAAGAGGTCAAGGAGATCTGAGCTAATCTAGCTAACATTAACTTGGTAGAACTCAGCCGGAAGGCCATCTGGGCCCGGTGTTTTGTCTTTTTTAAGTGAATTGATAGCATTAACAATTTCCTCTTTAGAGATATTCTCCCCAAGAAGAACAGAGTCAAGCTAAGATATTTTCTTAGGGATAATGGAGTTGAACTTACTCCTGAGGGTTAAGGACTCCTCGTTTTCTTCAGAGGTAAACAAATTACAGTAGTAGGAGGTGAAGGCTTTCTTGATTTCATCTGAATTATCAATCTCCCTATTATCTACAACAATACTAGAAATAGCTTCATTGACATGTTTCTGTTTAAGGTAGTTAAAGAAGAATTTGGACCCTTTGTCACCATGCTACAACCAGTGGGCTCTGCATCTAATTTTGGCCCCACAGACTAAGGATTGTTGATGTCGACGAAGGTCATCTCTCGCTTTAGAAACAATGGGGACAAGGCTATGATTGGACGGGTTGTTTTGAATAAGAGTTTCAGCAGATTTAAGTTTACCAGTAAGAGCTTTTTCATGAAATCTGTAATCCTTGGCCTTCTTTTGTCTGAGTGTTGGGAGTAATGCATGCTAGGCATGAATATTTTTATGCCACCTCTCACAGCAGGAAAGAGAGGGGGAGCCGATCTTATTGAAAGTACTGATAAGCTGGATAGCAGACAGGATGTCAACATCATCTAGAAGGGAGGAATTGAGTATAAATCTAGGCCTAACAGACAAGGGAGTATGGGGAACACGGGTAAATTTAATGCGGACAAAGATGGGATGGTGGTCAGAGAGAGTCGTAGGGTATATAGAGACAAGGTTGCCAAGCTCATCAGGGATGAAGGAAAAGTAATTCATGTGAGCGTAGAATCTATCAAGCCTGGCATAGATACAGGAAGGGCCCTGCTGAAAGTTACACCAGGTGTGTCTCAAATTAAAGTTGGTATTGTCATTGTTTTTCAGAGGATCAAACAACCATTTAGACTAAATCATCATATTCCAAGGTTCCACCTCCGATGGTTTCCAAGCGAAAGGTCTACCACCAGATTTATCCTTTTGTGACTCAATCATGTTGAAGTCACCACCCATAATCCATGGGATGTCGGGAAGGGAAGACAACCAGACCCACAGATTATCCCTCTCCAGAGGGTCATTAGAAGCATATATAGAACATATACCAAAGGAAGTGTTATTAGTGCAGATTGAGGCCCAAACAGCTCTATTACATGGAGACCTCCCTTTATCCGTGATGTAATTAGACCATTTAGGGTTAATGACTAATCCAACACCGCCCCTACCTTTAGGATGAGCATAGCAAACTTTAATAGCATCTTTCCAGATGAAGTCGAGACTAGCATCTAATAAGAAGTCAACATCTTTGAGTTCTTGTAGCATTATAAAATCTTTATTATGAATAGTGTCAACAAAGCGCTTAACAATGTGTTTCCTGTTCGAGGACTCAAGGCCCCTCACATTCCAATAAATACAATTCATCCTGACCTGTTATTAGTGAGGATGCAGACAAGGTCAAAGGACCCACCCATGCTATTAGATATGACCGGTTGAGCAGCTTCCTCACTTCCGAGCCCACCAGAACATTTGTTCTTCGAGCCAGGAGGTCTTCCCCGTCGTTTAGATCTGGGGAAGTCTTTCTGCCAGTACAAGTCATCAGGATCAGCATCTGAAAACTTAGAGCAGTCAATACCAGAGCTAGGTCTAGATGACGGAGTAGTATGTTCATATGTCTTTGCAAGCTCCAAAGGAATAGAAATCTTGTTGCTATTATTCGCTGGAAAGATTTCTAGATAATATCCCTCATCAATTTCCTTGAAAGTTTTAGCTTCTACAGAGGTGGGAGAGGGATCTACAGAGGTATGAGCAGCAGGGGAAAGTGTGGGCATGGGTGGTAGAGTCGAATGGTTCATTTTAGCAGCCGCTTCTTCAGAGTTATTAACTTTCCTTCTTTTTTTATCAAATTTTCTTTTAACTACTTGGAAACCATCTGTCATGTTAACATCTGAGTTATGTTCAATCGTTTGAGTTAGGGATTGCTTGTTTATGTGGGTTTCTAGAGGAGAGATCACCATCGGGGGTGACAAAGGAGGATTAACTGTTGAAAAAGAGTTTTTCTTAATTGTTTTAGCCAAGATTGGAGTAGCGTTTGGTCTGGTAGCATCATTTTTCCTTTTAATAATAGGGCAATCTCTATGGAGGTGACCTTCTTTTTTGCATAGAAAACATGCATTCAGAACACCCAAGATTTCCAAAGGACATGAGAAAATTTCACCAGAGATGTTGATCTCTAAAACCGAAGGGATTTCAATGCCAGGTCTAAGGGAAACTAAATCCCTAGCATCCATATGTGGTACCAGTCGAGTAGAATCATCAAACCGAATAACTTTACTAAGTGGTTCAAGGATCTGGTTAATAAAATGCCAAAGAAATGGAGGAAGACTCTTAATAATGATCCATCTAGGAGACAAAAGAGCGAGAACCTCTTCATGAATAGCCTCCGGAGTCCAGGCTAGGGCTCGAAATGAAGTGCTACCTACATTCCAATATTGTCTTTTAAGGACAGCCTCCTGTGCTTCTGAAGTTTTAAAGAAAATGACAAACAGACCCTTTTGTATCTGCCTACAGAATGAAATGCTATGCCCAAGTTTAAGATACCAAAAATTATGAAACCAGTCATCAAGAAATTTCCTAGCAGGGCACTTTTCAACTTCAACAGCTGCGAAAAAAATAGCAAAATTTGTTAACCTACATTTTTCCTTCTCAATTTCACCTAGTATTTCAGAGTTAGGAGAGATGGAAAAAGGGGCCAAGGCATTCACAAAGCTCTTACTTGGCTCGGACGCTTCATCGTGGGGTGCAACACTAAACCTAGCAGATGCAGAGACCATGGAGGAGTTAACCACCGCCTCTGAGAACATTTTTGCAACTGGAGATACAATATGAACTCCATTTCCAGGGTTTAATATGTTAATCACAGGGGAGGTTGCGGGGTCAAAATAAATTAAATGATATATAAATTATATATTACAAAACTATGTTAAAAACTATCTGGAAAAAAAAATTGGGAAGCCTCCGAAAAAAGGGGTCCTATAACACCAAATCAATTGAACCAATCATAATTGAAAAAAGTAATTTATAGAATATATTTAATTCATAAATAAATATTTAAACTTTACAAATAGATGAACAAGAAATTATAGGTTTTTTAAATTTAACATCATTTAATATGTTTAAAATAATCTACATAAATATTTGTACATTTATTATATAAAGTATATGTTAAATAAGTTTTATATTTTTTAATTCTATTTACTCATAAGGTGAAAAGAAATTATAATTTATTTAAACATGGGTAGTAACTTATTAGCCAATAAGCGTGACGAAAAATACTTTTCATCATTTTATAACTTAAATATTTCACATGTATCCTTTAAAAAAATTTAAAAGTTTAGAAAAAAAAAAAATACTGAATTGTAATTGGTTGAAATAACTTGTTTTAATAATCTGTACATGGAATTTTTTAATGTAGTTAAAAATTTTAGTTGAAGAATGTGAAAAAGAATGGAACGGCGACGAAAGGACGGGCTCGGCCCTCGAGGCAAAAATGAGGGTTTCTGGGGAAATGGGTTTGATAGGGGCAGACCCAGACGCCCGTGGTTCCCACCGAGTAGGCGTGGAGGCACTGGTGGTTGTGCGGTTGATAGGTTGTGGTCAAGTCGGTCAACCCAAGGCCCGTAATCTACATGGGGCGCAGCAAAACCTATTTTGGGTCAGCGAGATGGGTTTAAAAAACCAGTGGGCAAAGTGTGGAAGCAAAAAGTCGATGGGTGTGGGCTATCGTTGACAAAGGAGGTGCCAAAAACAACAGAAAACTGCACAATAGACATACGCATAGATTTAGAATCATGGAAAAGTTTGGTTCAAATGCTCAGAGCGAGGGCTTTTTACATGAAACGGGGTTGAGGTTGGCCGACGTACCCCAAGATCAGAAACTAGGTAAATGAGGAGTGGGGTACCCATTTTGAAGTCAAAACCCTCCCGAATGGCTTCTTCTTGATCATCGCAGGCTTGGAAGTAGAAAAGGCTAGGATCATGTTTAACGGGTCCTACATGATGGGCGAGATAGGCTTCTACATTAAGGATTGGATCCCTAATTTCATCCTGAAGCAGACCTCCATTGAGGAAGTGTCGATCTAGATTCATCTTTACAACTTACCCCATGAGTACTGGCATGCAAAGTTTTTCAGAATGGTGGGTGATCAGTTGGGAAAATTCATTAAAGCAAATGAAGTTATTGATAAACAAAACTTATGCATGTATGCTAGGATATGTATCCTATGGAAACCTCACCCTTTGCTACCACATGCAGTGGAAATACGTACTACAGAAGGTTACTAGTGGCAGGAAATAGAAGTGGAAGAGGTTCTGGAGAAATGTCGAGAATGGGGTCACAATGCAGATGAATGCTTAACGAATCAAAAAGGGAAAGGCAAAGAAGTCAATGGGTCAGAATTTTTTTTGGCACGTTTAATTACACCAGACTTAGACATGCTTCAGGAAGGAAACCAGCAAGAAGGTAGGGGTGTAGACTCTGAGATTCAGGTCGAGCCTTTAGGACCCCAGACTTCGGATCCTAAGCCAAATGCAGAAGAGGGGAGCACCCTTCCCCAGGCAGAATCAACACTGACGGCGGAGATGACAGGGGCCTTGGTTGCATCCGGGCTAGGACTGAATGTTTCCCTCATGGCAGGATCCTAGGCAGATGAGCCTGTGAACCATGTAGGTGGGGTCAGGGCTGGTCTTGGACAGTCTAGTACTGCAGGAGAGAGCATCAGAACCTACAAGGATATCCACATGTCCCTGGTTAAACCATGCTCTGATAGTTCAGCAACAACTATAAAGTCTAGAGATAGGGAGGACCAGGAAGGGGATTCCTTGGGATTACTAGAGGAGGTTGGCATCATGGAATAGTGAACTATCAAGCAGTCCAAGTCCCAATTGGCCAAAGCCAACCTTGGAAGTCTCAAAACACGGTGAAGAAAATCAACACAACAGCTCTTAGAAGATGTGGGCAATACGAAGGGCCAAACCAAGCTTCATTCCAAAAGGGATTTATTCCCTTATAGACAGCCATTGAAATCCTAACATGGAATGTCAGGGGCTACAATGCCCCTAAAAAGAGACGTCTGATCAAGCAGGGTCTTGATCAGGCGAAGGCCGATATTGTTTGCATCCAAGAAACAAAGTTGGATGTCCAAAGTGCAGCGATGGTTTTTGAAGTCAGGAAAAAGTGGTCCGGTATTTTTGTTGATGCGGAAGGTGCCTTGGGTGGGATAGGCATCATCTGGGACCCCTGGCTGGTGAAGGTGGAAGCAATCTCCAAGTCAAAATTCTTACAGTTGGCTAAGGTGAGCTCCCTTACTGTCAATGTTTCAATTTTTTTGTTTAATGTCTATGGTCCTGTTAAAATAGAGGACAAGAATTTTGTCTGGGATGAAATCGCCCTGGCTCTAGTTGGGCTAGGTAGCATGCAGCCATAATAGCTAGGGATTTCAATGCCACCTTAGTCCACTCTAAAAAACAGGGTGGAAGAGGGCGTCTCACAAAGGTTCAGATAGACTTCCAGTAGTTTGTAGTCGATAATGGGTTATGGGAAGTGACTACCAGAGGAGGCAATTTCACCTGGACAAACATGCGGCAGGGTTTCTCCAACATTGCAGAGAAGTTGGACAATTTTTTTCTTGTTGGAAGTTGGAATACCCTTGCAGTCAATTTTGAGGCCCAAGTCCTTGGGTTGTTAGGGTCGGACCACTTTTCGGTGGCATTATCGGTCTATAAAGATGGTGTGCCTCCATGGTGTCCTTTCAAACTAGAGAAGATGTGGCTGAGGGAGCCTGGTTTTGAGGAATTGGTCTCCCATTGGTGGATGATAGCTCCCAGGGAGGAAGGAAATTTAGCCTTCCAATTCTTCAGAAAATTAACTTTCATTAAATAGAATTTGAAGGCTGGAACAGAACGCATTTTGGTGACATTTTTGAAGAAAAGCGGAGATTAGAAGGACAGTTGGAGGTGTTAAACTGCAAGGTATGGATGAGGTGGACTTTATGACTAAAAAATATCTGCTTAGTAGGTATAGCGAAGTATTGCAGTGTGAGGAAGTCTTTTGGCATCATAAATTGAGAGAAAACTGGTTGAGGGAGGGGGATAGGAACATAGTTTTTTCATACTTCAGTAAAATTCAAACAGAGTGTAAATAGGATACTATCAATCATGATGGCTGATGGTACTCTCACGAAGGAGAAGGAGGTGATTAACAGGGAGGCAGTTAATTTTTTCTCCAACCTGTGGGGCCAGGATGGAACTAATGATGTAAGAGCACAAAGGGAACTACTCAACTTAAACCCAGCTACTATAAACCAGGCAGACAATTGCATGCTCACAACCCAGGTGATGCTAGCAGAACTAAAGGTAGTTGTCTTTGGCATGGGGGGATAAAGCCCTGGGCCTAGACAATTTCCAAGCCTTTTTCTACCAAAAATTTTGGGACTTAGTTGCCCCAGAACTGTTGGGATTGGTGGATGAATCCTGGGCAAAAGGTTTTATCTTCAAGGATTTCGACAATACTATGGTGGCCCTCATTCCCAAGAAAGAGAAACCAAACCAGTTTGAGGAGTTTCGCCTGATCTCCCTTTGCAACACAATTTACAAAATTATTTCCAAAGTGGTTGCAAATCATCTGAAAAACATTTTGGATAGACTTATTCCTGGGAGCAGAGTAGCTTCACGCCTAATAGGAATATAGTTGATGGCATAATTATAGCTCATGAAGCCATCCACATGGCCAAGGTGAGTAAAAAAAGGCATATGATGTTTAAGCTAGACATAAAAAAGGCATATGACAGGGTGGATCGTGGCTTCCTGATTGAGATTCATAGGAAATTTGGATTCGATGAGAATTGGATCTGATGGGTGGGGGGGATGATTGGGACATACAGATCCTCAATCCTGATCAATGGGAGCCCCTAAGGTTTTTTTGAGACATCACGTGGAATCAGACAGGGTGACCCTATCTCACCTTTTTTGTTTATTCTTCTAGCTGAAGTGTTGGGTAGGGCGATTGCTAAGAAGAAAAGCCAAGGCAACTGGAAAGGAATTGAGGTATCCAGAGGTTTCAAAGCGGCAACTCACACACAATTCGTGGATGATACATGCCTCTTTGGTGTGGCCTTAATGTAGGAGGCATGGGCGATGAAAAAGGTGCTAGATACATACAGTGCGGCTTCTGGCCAAACAATAAACTAGAAAAAGTCTGAGGCCTTCTTCTTTGGAACGGAAAGAGGAGCACAGAAGGCCATTGCACAAGTTTTTGGTATCCGAGTGGGTCATCTACCTAGAAAATTCCTCGGGACACCTCTTTTTGAAGGTTCTGATAAGGCAGAACTTTGGAAGGAATTAGTGGATGGATGCTTGACTAAAATGGATGGGTGAAAAAGTAGATGGTTGACGCTGGTAGGGTAGATTCTACTCCTCAAAATAGTGGTCTCGGCTATGCCAATTTATTCAATGGCATGTTTTAAAATTCCATCCCAAATCCTAAAAAACATACAGCAAAGGATGTGCAAATTCATGTGGAATGGGGCATAGGATCAAGATAAAATCTCGCTTATAGCATGGGACAAACTGTGCCAAGCGAAAGGTGGTGGAGGGATAGGAATGAGAAACTGGAAGGTCATGAATGAGGTAATGGGTGTGAAACTAGTTTGGCAGATTTACAGCAAGCCAGAGCAAAGATGGGGAAAGATTCTCAAAGCAAAATATCTTGACAGTGCAGATAGAGAGAGGATATTCATGATGGAGAACCCTCCTAGAGGGTTAGCCTTGTGGAATTTCCTGATGAACTACAGACAGGTTGTCACAAACTATCTTTCTTGGCAACTCAGCAATGGTGGGAAAGCCTTCTTTTGGCATGACTCATGGGATGGCCAGCCAAGCTTGGTGTATGGCACGCCATATCAAATCATTGAGGTAATGGAGCTCCTTTGGGGATCCAAGGTAAGTGATTTTGTTGACCCTTCTTCCTTGGAAATTGGACAGGTGTTGAGATGGAAGCAGGTGACGGGCCTGGGTCTCTCCAAGGCACACCAAGCAATCCTAAAAGAAACTCTCCAAAGTAGATCCATAATTGGGTCAAATGAGGAAGATGAAGTTATCTGGACAGGGGCCAAAAGTGGCCAGTATTCTGTCAAGCTTGGTTACTCATTTCTGGATAGAGCATTCAGCAAAGTGGAGTGGGAAAGTAAGATCTGTTGGAGGAAATCTTGCTTACCCAAGGCAACAACCTTTTCTTGGTTGGCTAGTAATGAAAGAGCACTCACATGGGATAGAATGATGTAGTTAGGATTTGCTAGGCCGTTTAGATGTGTATTATGTAATAAGGCAGATGAAACGATGGACCACCTCTTCCTAAATTATGAATACTCGCAGGAGGCGTGGAGATTCGGTTTGCAAAAATTGGACTGGCAAGGACCATTGTCGTGCAAACTCAGAGATTGGCTCGATTCATGGCCAAGCCCAAAGGGACAGTCAACCTTGGAGGAAATTTGGCATGTTATACCCTTGAGTACAATTTGGCTACTTTGGAATGAATGAAACAAATGAATTTTCACTGAAAAGGCCATCCCATTGCCCCGGTTTCTTACAAAACTAGAAGTGGCAGTCTCAAAACTCATGTCTAATTCTGCCTCCCAGACAGATGCCTTGAAGAAACCTTTCAATCGGGAAGACCTGTTGATTCAAAGAAGATTGCCTATGGTGAAGTATAGACCCGTTAATGGGACTGGAAGGGTTCAACCTTTGGCAGGTGCGCAGAGGGACAAACCGAGCGTCTGGCAACCCCCATCCCCCGGATGGGTTAAAATCAATTTTTATGGCACCTCCAGGGGAAATCTAGGTGTATCAGGAATTAGGTTCATGGCTTAGGATGAGAGAGGTGACATTTGGCACTTGGGGCCAAACGATTGAAAGATGGGACCAACAATGAGGCCGAATGCTTTGTAGTTGTAGAAGCCACTCTAATGGCAAGAAAACTAGAACTAAGGCGAGCCCATATTGAAGGGGATTCACTTCTGGTTGTGAATGGGATTGCAAAGGGCCAGATGGATACATGGTACCTAAATAAGCACATAAAAAGGATTTGGGCCTTGATGGAGGGATTTGAAGATTTCAAAATTACACATGTGGTTAGAGCTGCAAATAACTTGGCAGATAAATTATCCAATGTGGGTGTCGACGAGTCCCTAGAAGACAATTTTGAATTGTTTGAAGGTTTGAGAACCAACCCGTAGATAAGTCTTTTTTAATGAATTTTAAAGACCTTAGACTATACACTAGATTCAAATTTCACATTTCAATGAGTAAGGTATCTATTTTGGCTGGCATGCGATGATTTGGCCTTGTTGACGGTAGGCAATTTGAGGTGGAGCCTTTTGTTTCACATGTCGTGAGGTGATGATGCAACCTCTATTTCAGGAGATCTTGCGGTATGTGAGGGAGGTGGAAGTACAAGATGCAGTAATGTACTGCCAAAGGGAGTTAAGTTGGAATGATGGCTCTTAAAGGTCATGTTTCTAGAGGCTTCGACAACCTTTTTATGTCCAAGCCAAAGCAAAATGAAACACAAAGCATTGACAGAAAGTCCGTAGATTTTAGTAAGATGGAGGCAAATTTCTCTCTGTAGACGGATGAAAAAATCCCTACCTTCATGGGACTGATTACGATGAAAAGGCTCAGAAACATTTTCACTAAGGACGGGGATGACTTCTAGGATGCACTTGGTGAAATTTTTGGGGAACACTACCTTCAAACTTGGTGGAAACCTCACACCAATCTAGATGTTTCCTCTCTGCTCGTGGCTTTGGGCCTAATGGTGGCTGAGTCTGTAACTGAAGTGTGGTCTGTGGTTAAACAATGTATGGCCATCAAATGGATTGATGGCATTGAAGAGGTGTTTGAAAAGACCGAGGTGGGGCTCGGCCTACATTAAGGAAATGATCCCATCCAAATGATAGGTCATGGGCGGCATGAGTTGTAGCCGCTTGTTGTCTGGTCTTCGGCCAGTCCTGAGGATACCCACCTCGTGCGCACGCATGCTGGCTGGAAGGATCTGTTGGAGGTGTTGGCAAAGAGAAAATGCGAGGCACTTGAAGGCGATAAGCTTGGGAGAAGGGTTTGCAAGAGCACCCCGATAAAGTCCACCACATCGGTTGGCAACAACGAAAGACCCCAGGTGCAGAGACAAATCACTCCAAAACTGGGGAGGAGGTGCCCAAAGCAAAAAACAATGCTCAGGGTGTAAAAGTTGATGTTGGTGAAGGTGGCACGGGAAGCAAGCAAAATGCAAACTTGGTGGATGGTGATGGAGGCTTCAGGAACTATTCGAAGGAGGAGGTCGTAGCCTAGTTCGGTCAAGGTTCTGTGTAGGGTCTTTTAGATTCTTGTTTGTATAGTTGTTACCGTTTACGGCCCCCCATAGTAGCTTGGGGAATTTTGAAGTGTATACAGTGATTTTTGGGTTGGGATTTTGAAATTTTTTTCATCTTGTAGCCATTCTTGGCATCGATGTAACCTCTATTTTCAAAAATCAATAAAATTATCATTACCGATCAAAAAATAATAATTTGTACATGAAACTTATGTCAATATGTATTAACTTAAATAAAATATGTTAAACTAAAATGAGTTATATGACATGTGTTAATTTATATAAAATAATAGTTGTGTGACATGTATTAATTTATTTAAAATAATTACAAATTAAGCTAATTAAAATTGAAATAATTTTTTTAATATTAATTATTTTAGTTTGTAATTTTCCTTCCTTTCTCCTTTTTTTATCGAGTTATTGATGTGCAATCTACTATCTTTCCTATCCTTATGTTCTCTTGCATCATGAGGATGGATCACGAAGTGTGATCTAAAACCTTGATGTCAAAAACAAATTACACAATCAAACCCATAAAACATAATATTAGAATTATACAATGACACTAAGAGATGGAACTACCACATAACATTAATGCCTACATATATTAACTTAAATAAAATAGTTATAAACTAAAATCATTTATATCTACATGGATTAACTTCAATAAAATAGTTCTAAAGTAAAATAAAATAACATTAAAGTATGTCAATCTCTAAAATAAAGCACATGTTTAGTGGTTGAGCTTAGTTATCATTTGTATTGAGCTCTCTTGTAGAGTGTATATGTGAATCTTGGCATGAGATGTCTAGTTTCATTATTACCCATTATTCTTGAACACTTGGATGTGCATTAGAGGATCTTGATCTTTCAAAACTATTCATGGAGACCGTAATTTTATTATAGTTTTTCACTGCAAGTGTCCTAGATAAATATGTGTTATGTGCAAGTGTCATATTTTTTTGTTGGCATACAATTTCCACAGTGGTGCCCTCCAAACTAATAGACTTACGTTGTTGTCCCATTTTTGTGCATCTATCTTGACTAGTGAGCTTCCTGACTTCACTATAGAACCTCTTACACACCCTAAACCCTTAAATGAAGACAAAAATAAAAATTTGATGCTCATCGAGAGAAATAGATGAAAATGTCCAAGGACAGAGTATGTAAAGCGTCCTGAGGTCACTAAGTGACTCTTATGACCGTGGGAAAGTTTAAGTGGAGCCTAATTGAATTCAACCCACCCTAAACTTCTCAAAAAATGCATTTAAATACATATTTCACTCATCCATTAAAATTTGTGCATCATAACCCCGTATAAACCCACATTTACAATATTTCAACATAAATCCCAAAATTACATCAAATGAGATTCTACAAAGAGAGAAGATGCTTTAAAATATTCTACATACCATTTTCAATCCATAGAAACCAATTCAAATGAGAAACAACAAAGAAATCAAGATTCCTATGTGTGTGAATATTGTACCTGCAAGCTGCAACACAACACTTCAATATTTCATTATATTAATGGTTAGGACTATGAAAATTGAAGGAAAAGCATAAGGAAACCATCAAAATCGACATATTGATTCCTATCTAAGAATAGTGTGATTTAAGCTATAATTGCCTTTCAAATTATGCATAAATCAGTGACATATTCAATCCTAGAATGGAAGATTCAATGAGAAAATGAAGCTAATTGTCATGCAAAGGTTCATTTTAAGCACAAATGAAGATTATTTGATTAGCTATGTGAGATTATGAACTAAAATGGATAGCATAAGAGTGCATTTAGAATTCTAGAAATTAGAGAAGCATAAGAGTGTAATTGAAATTCTAAGAATTGGGTGGCCAATTGAGCTCAAAAGTCAATCCTTTTATAGAATAATTTGAGAGATGAGTGGTTGAGATTACTTTGTGAAGAGAGGTGGAGATTGAGCCTTTGGTGATCCATGTGAGTGAACTCTCATTGGTTCATGGATTGACTTTCCATGTGCAAGTGATGAGTTGTAATTAGAGACTTTATTTAATTCCTTCTAATTAATTACCTTGGCAAAGGATTTAATTGCGTTGATTTGATTTAAATAGGCCAATGTAATTAATGTGAGTTAGTGATGAAATCACTTTAATTTTAGGAGATTAAATTGATTTTGATAGATTATGCCAATAATTGAATAATTAAATTGACATAATTAGGGGTATGACCACATTTAGGGAAAATACGGTCTCTAGTTAGAGTAGACCAAATTAGGGTGGTTACATTTGCCCCTCTTTGAATTGATGTGCGAGCAGCACATTGATTCAAAGAATGTCTGATGTTGAATTCAGAAAGTTTGAGAATTCCACCCTTGATTGAACGAAATATATTTGATGAGATCAGTCTCAAACTTGATTGAACTAAGATTGATAATATCGACTTTGAACTTGATCGAACAAAGTTCGATTGAAAATGATCTAAATATACCAATTCTAAAATTGATCGAAAAAGAATTGATAATACTAACTCTGAAATTGATCAAACGAAGGTCGGTACGAAGCTATTGAGAGTTGTGAGGTATCAATTCTAAACTTGATTGAATGAGAATTGACAATACTGACTCTGAACTTGATCGAACGAAGGTCAATACAAAGCTGTTGAGAGCTGTGAGGTATCAATTCTAAACTCAAGATCGAACGAGAATTGACAATATTGACTCTGAAATTGATCGAACGAAGGTTAGTACAAAGTTGTTGAGATCTTGACAAAGATCTGAGAGATTGTAGGCATAGATATCCGACTTGTTTAGCGCTAAAGCTTTCTATCGAATAGTCCCAACTTGATCGAAGGAAACTACCATGCCCCTAGTCTTTTGATGATGAAGTCATTTTTGTTGTTTGAGCAAGAATTTGATTGATTTTAAGTGTGAGCATTCCCCCTTAGGAACAAAATTGAAGTAAATAGGATAAAATCCCTCTTTAGAATGACAGGTCAATGGAACATATCGATTGGATCGAGAAAGAATCAATTAGAAGATGCGATGAAGCGAAAGTGTGTTAAGGGAAAACAAAATCTTACCAAGTTGATTACTTGAAAATGTAAATTTTGAGTCTGATAAAATGATGTATGACAAATATTTTGATGTGTGATGTGCAATTTTTTGATAGAGAACCCGGAAAACTAATTGTGTAAAGCCTGTGAATCATTTTCTGAACATATAGAGCAATTTTGCATTTATTGGAGACCGTCGCAAAATATTTAATGTGTTGTTGAAAACATCATCCGTGCATTTGATTTCATTCCTGATAGATCTGAGAAGAACAAAATTGAATTTTGATAGTCCGGGAAGAGTTTTGGAGCTTCTAGACAGCTCAAAAAGGTCAATATAAGTCTCAAAAATCACTATTTACCCATTAATTTTCACTTTCAGCCATAGTAAATCCTTGATTTCTACAGAGAAGATGGTGGTCCCCATGGAGAGACATCGATTTGAGCTAGCACGTCGTCACCAACACCCAGCCCACTACACACAACCGGTGAATACATCGAGACCTACCTTTTTACACTTTATGTTTTTCATTTTTTCACTTTTTGCAATAGTTAGGAGCCTTTCAATTTTGAGTCGCATCCGGTGTCCTAGATCGCATCCAAGCAATCCCACGTAATCCCACGTCGCATCTAGTTTTCTTGAAAAATTATGGATCGCATCTTGTAAAAACAAGATCGCTTCCTGTGAGGCATCATAGCATCATTTTTAGTGTTTTATGTCAAGATTTTGAATTGTGTCACGTCCTGTGAAAACAGGGTCGCATCTTGTATCCTGTGTCGCATCCTGTTAAAATAGATTCATTTCCCAGATTCCCCATTGCATCCAATAAATTTTAAATCACATCTGGTATGCAAGATCGCACCTGGGAAAAATAGTGTCATTTTCAGTAGAATGAGTTAGTTTATCCAATTTTGATTGTTTTCCCTCTTTGTGAAGGCCAAAAAGACTTAGCTGTTAGATTTTTTGTGTAGTTGACTTACTAGGCAGTACCAATAGAGATCTGTAGGGCAAAGGCCTAGTGGGGGAGGTGGACCTCCAGGATAGGATCCTCCTAGGGATACTGGCAGGGATAGAGATCCTTTATCACAGTGTCAGAGAGAGCGAGAGCAGCTCAGAGCTAGGATTACCACATTAGAGACACTGATGGCTGATAGGGATAGGCAGCTGGAGAGATTGAGATCTGAGAGAGATCAACAGGATGACAAACTCGAAGCAGAGAGAGATGTATAGGCATGCACAACCACTCATTAGGGGCAGAGAGCTGCATATTATTTTGCCTTGTATTGTGCTACAATTCTACAGACACAGAGAGCACCCTTGTATTCCATGATAGCCCAATAGTCAGAGGGAGCTATGCCTCCGCCAGCTCAGTATCCTCGAGCCGATGCACTACCTCCTCCTCCTCCGGATTAGGGAGAGGGTGGTAGTCAGACATGACTGTTATGATTATATCTGAGATTTTGTATATTGATACTTCTATGATCATCCTTTGTACTGCGAACATTTGATATCTGTGTATATGATTTATCATGATCTTGCTGATACTATTGTATACATTTCCACATTTTTGATCTGATAGTCGTTGATATATATCTGAGATGGCATCTTCTGATTCTGATATGCTCATTGCTTCTAATTTTTATTTATGTGATAGATGATTAGATCGAGGTACATTTTGATTATGTACTTGGTCTTTTATGATGATTTAGAGTAGATTCATGTGATGACATCATTTATGCTTTTTGATTATTACTGGTATATAGATGTGTTTGGATGATTCTAGATGAATATGCAGATGTATGTTTTTTAGATTTTCTTTATGTAAATATATGTATGGATGCACTTAGGATGTAAAAATGCAATACTTGAATGCTTTGTTTTTGTATTTTCTCTTTCCCATTATGAATGCAATGGATATGCAACAACGTGAATATATTAGTAATATAGATTAAGTAGTCAAACTTGGATTTCAAAAGAAACAGGAAATCATTTTGAGTTCAAACCCTTACACTGTTAAAAATGAATCATGCAATCTTAAATGCATCTAAATGCAGACTTCTAGGATTGTCATTGATCGTTTACATTTTAGCATTTGTGTAACGGACATCATCAAATAGTACAACTATCACTAATACCCAGAAAGTATTATGAAAGTATGAATACTATGTTTATTGGATGCAATGTCGAAAATAAACCTAAGCATCAAGGCATAGAGGCCAGGATGACTTGTCAGTTATCTCCTTTTTCTTTAAAAACCATCTTATGTTTGTGTGTAATGTAAGATATGCAACCCGCAATGACCTTCAATATTCATATCCTTGGGTACATAATGTTTCGTGCACCTTACTTAGAAGTTGATTAGAAACAGACAAGGAAATTGGTTCAACCTCACCATAGTTTACACATAACAAGGATCGAGATATATGTGGTTATCCACTCATGTTGGCAGCTCTTACCATAAACATCCAAATTAGGTAAAATTCATAAGATCATTAAAACAATCACCATACACAGAAACCAAAGAAAATGTTATGCCCTTTATCCTTGCGGCTCTTTGGCTTTGAATAGACATCATGGAGTAACTTAGAACACATAGCAAGCAACAATTGATAATCAGTCAAAGAAAATTCATAACCTCTTACATGTCCCTAGTTTGAAACATCATTGGAATATAAAAAGATTCATAATCAATCAAGATCAGTCTATATGTGCCTATGTGGTGTTGAGGAACATCGTTGATTCATTTTTCAATCACAGTAGAGAAATCATCAATCGCAACTTGGAATTAAGCAATATGTTTTTATGTATGAGTAAGTGAGATAAACTTTATCAGCAATTGCAATCCAATGTAGTGTTGAGAAACACTGTTTGATTAAAGTGTTGAGAAACACTATTATGATGTATGTTACAGGTAGGTGATGTTTAAGAAACACCTTTGTTTGTGATAGTGATGTTTTGAGTGAAGTATTAATAACTATTGTTTGTAGTGGCAAACCTTCCTAGACAAGAATCTAGGACAACCTAGCAAATGCTGACTGAACATGCTAGCCGAGATGCCCCCAGTGCAGAATGACTATCCCTAAGACACAAATGCAGACAAATCCCAGGAAAGGATAAGATATTTGTGAGGAATGCAAAGTCAACCGATAACAAAGGTGTGATCGTGAAGGCTTAGTGTTAGCAGTGCATTGATAGATGGAGCATGGAGTACAAGTGACTCTTGTTTGCCAGGTTTTCACCACTTGGCAAAGATTTTATTTTTTCTACCAAGACACCTTTTTGTCAGGTTTTTGCCAAGGCACTTTTTCTATTTTTCTATTTTTTTATACTTTTTCTCTTTTTTCTCTTTTTTTTGTTAGTACCAAGGTGCCTATTTGCCAGGTTTTCACCAAGAATACCTTTTTTTCAATACTTTTTCCATTGTTTTTGACTTTCTTCAGGATCAATTTTCTGATTTTTTTAGTATTTTCTAAAAATCATTTCCACCGTACAGGCCCTTTAGCCTGATGTCAAGCATAGAACCGCTTCAAGTGTAGGGTATTGATGGGATCAGGAAGGACATCTCCCTTAGGTGTAGCTAATTGATAAGCTCTTGTCCCAAAAGTTGTTGTTATAATAAAAGGCCTCAGCTAGTTGGGTTCAAACTTTCCTTTTTGTTCTCTATTTGGCTGATTTTTAGGATTCTCTCTTAGAATGAGATCCCCCACTTGAAATTGTCGTGCCTTTACTTTTTTGTTGTACCCTTTTGACATTCTATTTTGGTATACTTTGAGATGATTGAATGCTTGTTGTATGTGCTCATCTAGTAGTTCTAGTGCCTGAACCCTATCAATGCGATATTGTTCATCTGTAACAAGACCTTGGAGAGATACTCTCAAAGAAGGAATTTCCACTTCAATTGGTAGCACTTCTTCTGTGCCATAAACTAGAGCAAATGGCGTAGCTCTTGTTGGTTTTCAGATACTTCTTCTATAGGTCCATAGTGTTGTATTTAATTGAAAATTCCAGTCTTTGCCAGGCTTACTCACAGTTCTATGTAAGATTTTCAAGATGTTCTTGTTTGGAGCCTCATCTTGTCTATTACCTCGAGGACAATAGATTGAAGAACAATGTTGAGTTATGTGAAACCGTGTACAAAGGTCCTCAATATCTTGATTTTTGAACTGCCCCCATTGTCTGTTACAATAGAAGAGGGTATCCCATACCTACAAATGATGTAGTTCAAGATGAACATAGCAACCTGTTTGCCAGTGGCTTTGATTTGCGGCACTACCTCGACCCACTTAGTGAAATACTCAGTGGTTGTGATGATGAATTTGTGTCCACTTGAAGAATTAGGATAAATTTGTCCAACAAGATCAAAGGCTCATTGGTGAAATGACCAATGTGTTATAAAAGGTATGAGTTCTCTGGCTGGAGCATGGATAAGGTTTCCATGTGTTTGACATTTGTGACATGTTTTAGCAAATTGAATGACATCTTTTTCCATTGTAGGCCAATAGTATCCAACTCTTAAAAGTTTTTTTAGCCAATGAAAAGTCATTTGAATGCGATCCACATACACCTTCATGAACCTCTTTTAATGTGCGGTCAGAGTATTCTTGTTCTAAACACCTAAGAAGCATTCTGTCAAGACCTCGTCTATATAAGTTAGTAGTAATGAGGACATAACATGATGCTATCCTAATTAAATCTTGTTTTTCATTCCTGGATGGGCCATTAGGTAAGGTTTGGTTTGTAAGATAGGCAATTATTTTGGCATATCAGGATTGGTCTTGGGCATTTAGGGCACAAATAATTTTGGATTCAGGTGTATCAAAGGCTGGAAAGGACAACTCTTCCACCAAGAATTTATAGTGGAATTGGCATTCCTCTAGTTGTAATATGGATGCTAGCGCTGCCATAACATATGTGAATTTGTTTTCTGTTCTTGGAATTTGTTGGAATGTGATGAAAATAAAGTAATTTTTCAAATCTTCCACCATCTGTTTGTAAGGCATCATCTTCTCATCTTTTTTTTATAGTCACCATTCACTTGGTTGATAATAAGTTGAGAGTCACCATACACATGTAACTCTATGACTTTGCATTCCACAGCTAGCTTGAGCCCGTTCACCAATACTTCATATTTTGAGATGTTATTAGTGCATGGAAACATCATTTTATATTCCTTAGGTATCTTGTAGCCTTGAGGAGTGATAAATAGTACCCCTGCTCCATATCCTTACTGTGTGAAAGAACCATCAAAATACATCTTCCAAGGATATTTGGTTAAGTGCATGATTGTCTCATCTAGAAATTCTATAATCAATGGTGCATCATCGTGCAATGGTGAATCAACTAGTTGATCTACTAGTACTTGTCCTTTGATAGCCCTTCTCTCTACATACTCGATATCAAATTCACTTAATATCAAGACCCATTTTTCTAGTCTTCATGTCAATGTTGTTTTAATCAAGAGGTATTTGAGAGGGTCAATTTTTGTGATAAGTTTCACTGTATGCGAGAGCATGTAGTGTCTCAACTTCTGGGATGCAAAAATAATTTCCAAGCAAGCTTTTTCAATCATACTATAGTTGAGTTCATAAGATACCAAGGTCTCGTTAATATAATAAATCACCCTCTCCTTTTTGTTGTCATCCTCTTGGGCTAGCAATACTCCAAGCGAAGAGTAGCAATGGTTTTCCATGAACAGGCACCATGAGAATAAGAGGAATAGCCAGATAGTCCTTTAATTATTTGAAATTATTTTCACAATGCTCATCCCATTTGAAAGTAACACCTTTATGTAACAATTTTGTGAGAGGTTGCGCTCTATCGGCTAGTTGGGACATGAATCTTCTGATGGACTGAAGTCTTCCTTGAAGCATCCTTATTTGACTGATATTGTGAGGAGGTGACATTTCTATTATTGCTTTTACCTTTTCGGGGTCCACCTCAATTCCTTTAGCTGATACAATAAACCCTAAGTGTTTCCCTGATTGGAATCCAAATGCACATTTCTTTGGATTGAGTCAGTTGAAATTGCTTCATTCGATCTAGTATCTTCCTCAACTCTTAAATGTGAGTTATTCTTATCTTTGACTTGGCTAATGTATTGTCCACATAGTCCTCCATATTTTTTTGTATCATGTTGTGGAAAATTATCATCATAGCTCATTGATACGTAGCTCCAACATTCTTTAGCCCAAATGGCATGACATTCCAACAAAATTTTCCCCATGTGCATGTAAATGTTGTCTTTTCCTGGTCTTTGGGAGCAATCTTTATTTGGTTATAACCTGAAAATCCATCCATGAGTGAATACATCTAATATCCTTCTGTGAGATCTATAATCATATCAATATTGGGAAGGGGAAATCATCTTTAGGACAAACTTCATTTAAGTCCCTAAAGTCTATGCAAATATTGATGGACTTATCCATTTTAGAAACTGGTACCGCATTAGAAATTCATCCTGCATAAGTGATAACCCTTATGAATCCAGCCTTTAAGAGTTTTTCCCAGTTCTTCTTTCACCAATGATGCTACATGTGGGTGCATTTTTCTTAGTTTCTATTTGACGGGTTTAATTCCAGGAGCTATAGATAAGTGATGCATTATTTTCTCAGGATCTAGTCCAAGCATATTAGTATAAGACCATGAAAAGTTGATCTTCTTCTTTTTAAGGAACTAAGTAAGATGTATCTTTTTTTCTTTTGGTAATGATTGTGCTAGGTGAACAAATTGAGGAGCTTCTCCTATTCCCAAATTAACTGGTTGTGTTGGTTCTATCTGTACTAAAGATCTTTCATGAAAGTGTTCAAGGAGGATATCAAGAATCTCATCTTTTGGCGCCTTTGAGAGGTTTTCACCTTCAGATACATCTTTTGCTTTTACTATTTTAGAATGATACTACCACAATGTGGTTTTTGCCATCAGTTCTTTGTTTCTTTTTATTTTTCAATTTGTGACTAAGAAACTTGATATCCTCCTCTATCAAGTTCATGCTCCTTGCATTGATGGAAGAGGGATAGGGTTCGCAAGCATTTAGATAACATGTCAAAGTATAGTCATTGGGGAAGTTCATGATAAAAGTAGGGTCTGAATTGGTCCAATCAATGAGGTCGGGCTTTATCAAGGATAATGATTCAGAGGTTTGTAAGGACAGCATCGCGTCAGCGTCAAGACTATTAACTGACAAGACATGTTCTGTTAAGTCAGCTTCTATAGTGTTTAGATCATGAAGAGTCAAATCGTCATTATTAGGGTCATTGTTAGTGATATGCGGACCTAACTCTAGTGAGTAATTAGTAGAGCTTTCTCTTTCTTCTCTTGTCATATTAAAACTCACATCTTGTATCCTTTGAAGTTCTTCTAGACCTAGTAAGACACCAGCGTCTTCATCGATAATCCTAGGCATCGCCATCTCATCCAATTCTGTGATAACATTAGTGTTATGGGAAGTGTCAGAATTTTCTCCTCTCTCAAATATAGGCGTAAATTTATGAATTACATCTCCCTCAATGTCCATGGTAGCATCAAACATGTGATCCCATTCATAATCATGTGAATCTGTGATATCATTGTGTGTCTCAAATGTTGCACCTGTTACCTGCAACAACACTTTAATAAGTCATTCTATTAGTGATAAACAAAGGTTAGTGAGCATATCAAACCCTAACATTGACCTATTGCTTTCTAACTAGGATGAGTGTAGCAAATAACATAACAACCCTCAGATTATGCTAATACCAGTGACATAAACAACCTAGCATGAAAGATTCAAGTTTAAAACAACTATTTGATTGTTAAGCATGCATATTAGTCTAAAAATGAGCATTATAACCATGCATGAAAGTAACTATGGAGTGTGCATGAAACTATGAAGGAATGGGTAGCATAACAATGCTTTGAGATTCCTTCAAAATCTTGGCATAACAACACTACTATTCAAAAGTTAAGGCTTTTTTATGAGCTCCAAACCTCCTCAATTTATAGAAGAATGGGAGAGAGAGAGAGAGGGGAGACAAGGTTCATTAATGGAGCCCCTAAGGTCATTAATGAAATGTAAGACCCATTCATGCCTTGGGCATTAATGAGGGATGGGCAAGAGGGAATATCCATTAAGGGGTCATTAATGAAATTCATTAAGAGGCATGGGAGGGAGTAAGGCTCAACTTGGCAAGTTGGTCCTTAGAGAAGTCAAG
>MU223961.1:943868-956213 GCA_018584345.1 Thuja plicata | reverse complement strand
TTCATAAGTTCTATTTTCTTTGATAGATGTGATTTGCACATGTGATGTATGTTTTACCTTGGTCTCATGATGAGTTAGAATTTTTAGATGATGACATCATTTATATGTCTTGTTAGATTTATCGCTGATATAAATATGTTTCAAATGGTATTATGTGGAATATGCGAATGGATGTTTTTGATTTTTCCTTTATGCAAAATAGATGTATGGATGCACTTTAGGATGGAAAAATAAATGCAATGGATGAATGCTTTATTTTTGTATTTTCCTTTTCCACTTTATATGAATGCAAAATGTATGCTATGGATGTGCAACGACATTTGATATTAGTAATAATGATGTAATTAACTTGGATTTTAGAAGAAGAAAAATTGAGTTAATTTGGAGCTCAAAATGCCTTAATGCTTTTTCTTTCTTGTTTTATGCCCCATGCAATTTTTAAAATGTAATGATATGAAGACTCTTAAGACTTTGTCACTGATATGCAAATGTATATAGCTTTTTATCATCATTGGGCACTTTTTCAAAATGGATACCACCTGATAGTACAAGCATCACTAATACCCACTGATATTATGAAAGTATGAATACTATATTTTATTGGAATGTCAAAAATAGACTTAGGCATCAAGGCATAGAAGTCAGGATAACAAAAATCGTCACCATCCTTTTATTATACCAGAATCTGTCTAAGGTAAGATATTGAACCCGCAATGACCTTGAAAATTCATATCCTTGGGTACATTATGCTTTGTATACCTTAGCGAGAATCTGAATTAGAAAATAGACAAGGAAATTGTTTCAACCTTACCGTAGTTTACACATAACAAAGATCAAGATATATGCGGCTATCCACCCATAGTGGCAGCTCTTACCATAAACATCCAAGTTAGGTGAAATTTATAGGTTCATTTGGAACAACCATCGTATGCAGGAAACCAAGAAAACATTATGCCCCCTGTCCTTGTGACTCTTTGTCTTTGCACAGACGTCATTGAGTAACTAAGAAGACATAATAAACCAGCAATTGTGAATTAAGAAAATAAAATTTATAATTACTTAGATGCCCCTAGTTGAAAACATCATCAGGACATGAAATAATCATAATCAAACCAATATTAAACTATGTGTTTAAGTAGTACTTGTTCATTCATTTGTCAAACACAGTAAAGATTAATCAATCAGAAAGTTGGAATACAAGCAATATGTTCCATGTTTGTGCATTGATAGGATAATCTATTCATGTTTGTGATCCAATATAGCCTTGTAGGAACTCCGTTAATGTAAATGTCATGTCTGGATGTGTGATGTTGGAAAAGACACCCTTGTTTTGAAAAGTGACATTGTTTTGTATGTATCAAGAAACATTGTGTTCGTGAGGAAAACCATCCTAGAGCAACCTAGCGAACACAACCTACCATGCTAGCAAAGATGCCCCTAGTGTAGAATGACCTATTCCTAAGACGCAAATGCAGACAAATCCCAAGCGAGGATAAGATAGCCATTTAGGAAATGAAGTTAGCATTTGAGCACAGGTGTAATTGTGAAGGCCTAGTGTCAGCAATGTATTGAAAGATGGAGCGCTGAACAAAAGTGACGCCTGATTGCCAGGTTTTCACCACTTGGCAAGATCTTTTCTTTCTTTTTGCTACCAAGATGCCTGTTTTACCAGGTGCTCATCAAGGTACTTTTCTCTTTTTCAAAATTTTTGCTATTTTTTCTTTTTTCAATGTTTTTGTAGTATCAAGGCGCCTGTTTACTAGGTTTTCACCAAGGATACCCTTTCTTCAGGACTTTTTTCACTATTTTTGGATTTCCTTTAGGATTAATTTTCTAAATGTTTTTGGTATTTTCTAAAAACTTTTTGTTGTACAGGCTCTGTTAGCCGAACGTCAAGCGTAGAACCACTTCAAATGTAGAGTGTTGATAGGATCTGGAAGAACGTCTCCTTCAGGTGTAGCTAGTTGATAAGCTCCAATCCCAAAAGTAGCAGTGATAACATAAGGTCCTAGCCAGTTAGGTTCAAACTTTCCTTTCTATTCTCTGTTAGGCTAGTTCTTAGGATTCTCTTTTAGGATGAGATCTCCCACTTCAAACGTGTGTGGCTTTACCTTTTTATTGTATCCTTTGGACATTCGTGCTTGGTACACCTTCAGATGGTTGAACACCTATTGTCTATGCTCATCTAGTAGGTCTAAAGAATTTACCCGATCTATGCGGTATTGCTCATCAGTAACCAAACCTTGTAAAGATATCTGCAAAGATGGGATTTCAACCTCAATAGGTAGTACTTCCTCAACACCATAGACTAGGGAAAATGACGTGGCTCTAGTTGGTGTTCTGATGCTTTTTCTGTAGGTCCATAGTGCTGGATTCAATTGTAGATGTCAGTCTCTGCCAGACTTACAGTTTGGTGTAGGATTTTCAGAATATTTTTATTGGATGCCTCAGCTTGTCCATTACCTTGAGGATAATAGATTAAGGAGAAATGTTGAGTGATATGGAACTATTCACAAAGGTCATCAATGTCTTGATTTTTAAATTGGCCCCCATTGTCTGTTACAATTGAAGAGGGTATCCCATATCTACAAATAATGTAGTTTAGAATGAACATAGCCACCTGTTTGCCAGTGGATTTGATTAGAAGCACAGCCTCAACCCACTTTGTGAAATACCTAGTGGTTGTAATGATGAATTTGTGTCCATTTGAAGAGTTGGGATATATTTGTCCAACCAAGTCAAAGGGCCATTACTGAAATGGCCAATGTGTAATGAAAGGTATAAGTTCTCTGGCAGGAGCATGGATAAGATTTCCATGTGTCTGACATTTATGACATGTTTTGGAAAACTGAGTAGCATCTTTTTCCATGGTAGGCCAATAATAGCCTACTCTGAGCAGTTTCTTCGCTAATGAAAAGCCATTCAAGTGTGATCCACATACACCTTCGTGGACTTCCTTTAATGCAAGATCAGACTCTTCGATTTCTAAACACCTAAGAAGTGTACCATCGAGACCTCATCGATATAGGTTATTAGTGATGAGGACATAACACGATGTTGTCCTAATCAGAGCTCTCTTCTCATTTCTGGATAGATTAGCAAGAATGGTTTGGTCAGTGAGATAGGCAATGATATTGGCATACCAGGATTGGTCTGCAGTGTTTAAAGCACATATTACTTGGTATTCATGGGTATCAAAGGTAGGATAGGGTAATTCTTCTACCAAGAAGTCATAGTGGAATTGATGTTCCTCCAGTTGTAACATGGATGCTAAGGTAGCCATAACATCTACAACTTTATTCTCTGATCTCGGTATCTGCTGGAAGGTGACGAAGATAAAGTACTTCTTTAGGTCATCAACCTGTTGCTTGTAGGGCACCAACTTCTCATCTTTCACTTGATACTCCCCATTAACCTGATTGATAATTAGTTGGGAGTCACCGTACATGTGTAACTCTACAATCTTCCACTCCATAGCTAGCTTAAGACTGTTTACCAATGCTTCATATTCTGAAATATTGTTGGTGCATGGAAACATCAATTTGTAAGATTTGGGAATCTTGTAACCCTGAGGAGTTATGAATAGGACCCCTTCTCCAGAGCCTTATTGAGTGAATGAACCGTCAAAGCACATATTGCATGGATACTCAGTTAGATGCATGATTGTTTCATCAGGGAATTCAATCTTTAAAGGTTGATTATCCTAGAGTGGTGAATCAACAAATTGATCTACAAGGACCTATCCTTTAATAGCTCTCCTTTCTACGTATTCAATGTCAAACTCACTTAGAATCAGGACCCATTTTTCCAAACGTCCTGTTAATGTTGTTCTGCTTAGGAGATATTTTAAAGGATCTATCTTAGCAATGAGCTTTACTGTATGTGAAAACATGTAGTGTCTTAATTTTTGTGATGTGAAGACGACCGCTAAGCATGCTTTCTCAATAATGTTGTAATTGAGCTCATAGGTGACTAGTGTTCTACTAATATAGTAGATGGCTCTTTCTTTCTTTGTGTCATCCTCTTGTGCCAGCAATATGCCTAGGGATGTAACCGTAGCTAAAATGTATAGGAGTAAGGGATTTCCATGAATAGGTGCCATAAGAATAGGAGGAGTAGCTAGGTATCCTTTCAATTCTCTAAAGTAGGCTTCATAGTGCTCATCCCATTTGAAGGTAACCCCTTTATGTAGTAATTTAGTAAAGGGTTGTGCCCTATCTACAAGTTGGGACATGAATCTCCCAATGGACTAGAGTCTCCCTTGTAGTGTCCTCATTTGACTGATGTTGCGTGGAGGAACCATCTCTATAATAGCTTTCACCTTTGTAGGATCTACCTCAATTCCCTTTGCTGAAACAATGAATCCTAGGAGCTTCCCTGGTTGGACCCCAAAGGCACATTTCTTTGGGTTGATCCTAAGTTGGAACTACTCCATATGATCCAAGATCTTTCTTAAGTCATCAATGTGAGTATGTCTTTCTTTTGATTTAGTCAATGTGTCGTCCACGTAGTCCTCCATGTTCTTGTGCATCATGTCATGGAATATAGTTGTCATGGCTCTTTGATACGTTGCATCGACATTCTTTAACCCAAATGGCATGACGTTCCAGCAAAAGGTGCCTCATGCACATGTAAATGCAGTTTTCTCTTGATCCTCAGGGGCAATTTTGATTTGATTATAGCCTGAGAATCCATCCATTAAAGAATACATCTGGTAGCCTACTGCGAGGTCTATGATCATGTCAATTTTAGGTAGAGGTAAGTCATCTTTTAGACATGCTTTGTTTAATTCTCTAAAGTTTGTACAGATCCTTATAGATTTATCAGTTTTAGACACGAGAACCACATTGGAGATCCATCCTGCATAGGCAATGACTATGATAAATCTGACTTTTAACAACTTATCTAGTTCTTCCTTTACCAATAATGCAACATGAGGATGCATCTTTCTAAGTTTTTGTTTCACGGGCTTGATCCCGGGAGCTATAGATAAGTGGTGCATGATAAGATTAGGATCTAGCCCTGGCATATCGGTATAAGACCATGCAAAGTTGATTTTATTTTCTCTTAGAACTCTGTAAACTGTGTCTTCTCTTCTTCAGACAAATATTGTGCAAGGTGGAATATTTGAGGATTTTCAATGGTGCCCAAATTTACTGGCTGTGTTGGTTCAATCAGTACCGAAGACCTTTCCTGAAAGTGTTCGGGGAGGATATCAAGAATCCCATCCTTTGGCGCCTTTGAGAGGTTTTCACCATTGGATACATCTTTTCTTTTTACTATTTTAGGATCTGATACTGCCACAAAGTGGTTTTCACCATCAGTCCTATTTTTCTTTTCATTTTTCAGTGTTTGATTGAGAAACCTGATATACGTTTTGTGACATGTTCTCGCTCCTTACATTGGTGGAAGAAGGGTAAGGTTCACAAGCATTGAGATAGCAAGCTAGAGTATAGTTATTGGGAAAGTCAAGGATAGGTGTAGGATCTATTTTAGTCTAATAAATTAGGTCTGGAAGTATCAATGATAGGGAGTCAGACTCTGGGAAGGACAACATCGCGCTAGCATCAAGACCATTAACCAACATAACATGTTTCGTTAAGTTAATTTCTTCAATGTTTAGATCAATAAGAGTGAGATCATCGTTAAAAGGGTCATTGTTAGTTATATGCGGACCAAACTCTAGTGAATCGTCAGTAGAAATCTCATAATCATCTCTTCATAAAAAGAGGCTTCTTGCTTGTAGCCTCTAAAATTCTTCTAGACTTATGTAATCACCACTTTCTTCATCAATGATCAGGGGAAGGAACTCTTCTTCTGCTTCAGGATTATAAGTGTCGTTGGGAGTAGTGTTAGACTGTTCACAAGGATCTAAGGGTGCCACAAACATGTGAATTATATCTATTCCAATATCTTCAATGGTGACAGATAGCTCATCCCATTCATAATCATGAGAGTCAGTGACCTCATCATCGGATCTATTTAAGTATTCAACAATGGTTATTTGATGTACCCAGTTAGCAACCTATGGATCAAAGTGGGGTAGATCAAGGATATGTGAAACCGTGACCAATTTCCCCTAGTTAGGATGTAAATCATGTTGTCAGGGCGTGTCTTGAGTAACTATTGCTATCAATGATATCTCTGGACCAACTGTTGTGGTGTCTCCTACCTCTTGAATGGGAGGTTGTGCTAACAAAGGGGTGTGAAGATCTTGTGGTACCTCAAAGCTGGGTACACAGTGTTCTCCTTGGTAGTTGGGATCCTCTATGCCAACATATAATAATCTTTCATAGGACCACTATTCTAGTTCATCTGTTTCATCACTCCCTTTGTCTGAGGTTGGACTATCTTTTGAAGCAGGTTTATCAGTTTTAGTATTAAAACCCAGTCATGTTTTGTCTCTAGTATTCTGGAACTCCATGGGTGTAGGCTCAATAATCCCTCGTCCTATGTCATTTAGAGGTCCCTTTTCTTTGTATCCCATTTGTTTGAGGAAATCATATCCCTTGCCATACTGTTCTGGGGATATCTCTACATTTTTTACCTCAGCTTCCACCGGTTCTCCCTTGTAAAGCCAGGCCAAGACTGTCTATTCTTCTATGTTATCTAAAGAAGATGTGGATGCCTTTACCATGCCAGTCTCTTTGTGTACTTCTGGCTCCTTGGATGCAGTAGGTGTGAATGTCAAGGAAGGTTTTTCATAGGATCTTGGTGACACTAGAAGTTCTGTCAGCGATGGAGTCAGGTGCAGCTTGTACTCTCCCATACCTGTTTCTTCAAGTTTTAGGGTTTTTCCAAAACTCTTCATAACCATGTCCTTGGTAGTTTCAGGAGAAATTGTATCCATAGCCTCCTTGTTATGTGGGATCATACTACCAGCTTTGATATTGTTACAAGTGTAGTTAGCATCTGCAGGAATCGTCACTTCCACCCCATTATGTGGAAACTTTATACATTGGTGGTAAGTGGATGGCATAGCTTGCATTTCGTGAATCCATGGTCTCCCCAACAGGATATTGTAAGCCAGGGGTAGATCCAAAACTTGAAAAACAACATTCCTCTCAATTGGTCTGACTCTGATAGGTAGAATAATAAGACCTTTAGAGGATCTTTCTTCCTCATCATAAGCTTTGAAAGTTATTTTGCTTCTAGAGTCAATTATCTATTCTGAGAGACCCGGTCTCTTGATTAGATCAAGTGTATAGATATTCAATCCTGTGCCTCCATCTATCAACATGCGTCTAACATGGGATTTATGAATAAGGACTTTGATATGGAGGGGTTGATTATGTGGATGTGTCAATGACTTATCATCCTCTTTAGAAAAGGAGAGATAATGTGGCGCTGAGATGTGATTGACCATCGCTTGGAATTTGTCTATATCAATATCCTTTGGGATGTTAGCAGCATGTAGATCTTGTTCTAGGATTTCCCTATGTACTATGGATATTTTGAGCAACTCAAAAATGTAAATTTTGGTAGGGGTTCGTTGCAATTGGTCTACCAAGTCATATTTTTCTCTAGGAATAGTAACCACGTGTTTTTCTGCTAGTTTGGGAATAGTAATGATAGGAACCTTGGATGTCGATGCTAGTTTTGGGGGTCCTTTGATCATGACCTGTGCTTGGCTACGTGTTATGGCATTTGAGTGAGATGAAACACCTTTGATTGTGACTATATTAATTGATTCTTTTTTAACGTCTAGCATATTGATCACATTGTCATTATTGGAATAGGTGTAGTTGAATTCGTTACCTTTCCCTTTAGAGGTTTCTCCTTTGTTGTAATTAGGAAATGTATATTGAATGTTGTATGATCCTCATTGGTAGTGTGTCCGTCCACTTTGATCTTACCACCTTCAATGAGGTCTTGTATAACATGTTTAAGTTTAAGGCAATTATTAGTTTTGTGTCCCTTGTTTTTGTGGAAGACACAATAGGAATTATCATCCCACCACCTTGGTTTAACTGCTGGTTCCCATGGTTTGGAATCAGGAATTGTGAGAACTTTGTTATCCAATAGAGTCTTTAAAATGGTCTCGAGAGGTTCTCCCAAAGGAGTAAATGTTCTCTGAGGTTTTGAAGTCCATGACCATCCTTTTCCATTATCATTGTTTGTTTTTGGTATGGGGGTCATGACTTTGGCATCTTTGCTTTCCTGCATGCTATTAGTTAGATTGAACACCTCAGGTTTAGGGTTAATGTTAGAAGCATCAACTACTTCTTCATTGACAACATTCTTGTTTTGCTTCCACCATTTAGGCTTGTAGTTGGAGTTGTTGGTTTTGTTTTCATTTTGAAGGGTGATCTCTCCCATTTTGACCATGACTTCCTCAATACGAAGTGCATTCTTAATCATCCTGTCGAAGCTTGGTGAGTCTTGCATTTGTAATGCGTAGTTCAATTCAGGCACCAGGTTATTAATGAAGATCTCCATCTTCTCTGATTCGGGAATGGCCCTTGAATATCATGCAAAGATCTTCCTCCATATTTGTAGGAAGTGTGTAAATGATTCACCAGTCTTCTGTTTGGTATTATATAGTTCCATCATTGTCACATCATGTTGTATGTTATAGGAGTAATGCTAGATAAAGCGTTGAATAAGCTCCTCAAATGTTTTGACCTTAGGGTTTAGTTTTGAGAACCATTCCATGGCATTACCTCCTAGACTTCCTGGAAATAGTCGCATGAGGTATGTGGGTTTGTGCATGTATTCTATGCTCAGAGCATAGAATTCCCTCACATGATCGTGTGGGTCAGTTTCTCCTGTGTACTTGTCATACTTCAGTGTTGCTGTATTAGGAGGAAATGGGATCATAGTAATACTCTTATCAAAGGGGAATGTATAAATTGAGTCCAAAGTGTATGGTGATTTTGGTTTAGTCTTCTCTTGTTCGAGATTTGTAAGCTTTGGTTGCATCAATGTGAGCTGTTTGGCAAGAATAGATAAAGGAGTTGGTACCTCCTTTTCTTCGATTTGTTCCACATCGTAATCCTTAGGTAATTTGACACCTATGGATGCTAGATGGAGGAAGTATTTCTCTTTATCCTCGTCAATCATATTTTCCATTATTTTATGGAATCTCTTCATCTGTTTGAGTTTTTCATATTCTTCTTCAGTGATTTTGTTCTCACTGCTGGAATCAAATAAAGGACAGTCGAACATGGGTTCTTCTTCCTCATCCATATCTTTGGGCTTTTGGTGTTTGCCATTGTTATATTCCTTAAAAGCCTCACTCCATCTGCGAGTGTCGCTATCCATTTGTGGAGAGTCTAGATCAAGTAGGTAACTATGAGATGTTTCCCCTTGAAAGTGCAGTGTTTTAGGAGGTACTTTCAATCCTTTAGACATGTACTTGTTGCATCTTGTGTTAACCATGAATTTGTTTCTCAACTTTGTCAATGTTTCCCAATAGTGCAAGTGAGAGTTTCAAACTGTTCAAGTGGGTGTGTCTAGGTGAGAGTATCTATTTGTTGTTGGTGGACGTAAATGATTCCAGTGTCTGAGGGTTAGATTGCCCTGATAGTGAGCTGGGAACCAAGTTGTTGGTAGAAAGCGGGTAAACCACACATATTGAACTGATTGTGAAAGACTGACTAAGCATGCAAGGTAGACGTTTGAAAAAGTTCTAAAACTTCAACAGGGAGACCAAAAAAGACAATAGGATCTAGCTAAAGAGACAAAAGGGTATCCTAATCAACTAATATTTTCAGAGAAGTAGGTCTATAAGTTCCCACTGTCCCAGATGTGAGCCTTTAGATGCGACCTAGGAAACCCTGGATACAAACCTCTAATGCCCCAGATGCGGATCTTGAATACCAGATGCAAACCAAGATCCTAAATGCGACCTAATGCTGACCAAATGCGACCCAGGAAACTAGGTACGAACCATGAAATCCAAGATACGAGCTTATGATGGACTGTCATATTTTGATTGATTTATGGAAAGTATGTTTTTGAAGTGCATGAATTTGTTTGTTTCCATATTGTGTTAGGAAGTGTCGTAATGCGTGGAAAACACTTGTACTCTAGGGTTTGAAATTTGTCGATTGTTTTAAGGAGCTTATCTTTTTATTGGCTTTTTCAACACATCAAACAACGTTGCATTGTTAGGGAGGTGAAATAGACACACATTTTGTCCCTATTTTCTAGGTAGAGGATGAAAAAAATTTCTTGTTGCACACACTCAAATGCTAATCAAAATACAACCATCACCAAGCACGCAATGGCTCCAGTCATGTTGTTGTATTAGCCAACTCCAAATGCAAGTGAAGGCATGATATGATGAGTGTCTTGGGGCAATTAATTTTTGCCTTGCACAAAGATTATCACCCTTTCAAGGGTAAATCAGGAATTCTTTCAGTTGAAATTATTGTCTATTATTGGGCAATCCATTCAAAACTGTCCCCCATAGAATTGTACAAGGCAAAATTGAGGCGTATAGCCCTATGAGTACCTGAATATATGTAGTCTCGCAAGCAAGATTCAAGTGGCTCCACTCTACATATACCCAAGCATGTTCAAGGAATGATGTCGAAATTCCATGAACAAAACCGGCTCTGCCTTCCGAGGCTTTAGCCTACGAGGAAGCAACTATTTATAGTGAGTTGGTAGGGTTGGCGTAAAATCTGTCCTCACTTGGGTTGTTCCCAGGAGATTTTTTCCTCAACCAGAAGGCCCTCTACTATTAAATATGTGTACAAAGGATTGGCGAGCTTTGGATGTCTGGATTTCTGATTCTTTCGAAGAAGAAGAGCATACTTTCCTAATCTAAGTCGTTTTCTCCCAAAACAAAGTCAAGCAAATAGTTCATTCCCTCAAGCAATGTTTTTCCTGATTTAGATGTTCCTATTTAATGAAAACAAGATGCTTGAAAATAGATTTGCTTTGTTCAATTAGCCACAATATTTAATGAGTTGGCTTGTTCAATTTATGTGTCCCAAAAGAATTTATACGATGTAGTTGTTCATTTATCCCATAATATTTAAATGCTTTGTGTTTGTCCAATTACTAACCCAAAAGAAATTATACGATTGAACTTGTTCATTTATCCCACAAATTTAGTGCTTTGAGTTGTTCAATTTCTGATTCCCAAATTGAATTAAGCGATGTGGTTGCCTGTTCATTTACCCCTGATTTCCATCACAAATGATAAAACAACATCCAAATTTCTGATTATCCTCAAGAAGAAAAGAGCATATTATCTGGTTGTTTTAGAAAGTGTGAAGAAAAAGGTCTTAAGTTTGAAAAACATTGAAAGGGGTTAGTATTTGAAAACAACTAAAAAATCCTGCAATCACACGTGTTAGTAACGTCTTCCGAGCCCTGAATAGAACCTGCAATCACTTGTTAAGCTGTTTTAAGATGTCAAGAAACACAACTGGTTAAGCGTTAGAATTTATAAAATGAAGATCACAATAATCTTAACCAGATGCGAGCCAGGAATTCCATTATGTGAGGCAGGAAACTGGATGCGAACTTATGCTACCAGATACAAACTTCTGGTGACCAGATACAAGCTAGAACTGAATTCAATCCAGGAAACCCTAGATACGAGCCTAGAAAACCATGATATGGACCAGGAAGTCACGGTGCGAGCAAATCCATCAGATACAAGCTTTTCCAACTAGATACGGACCTGGACCTAAAAATTGGGATGACAAATTGATGAAAAATGATTAGAAAATGGGACCAAGTTGAATAATGTGCCCCACGATGGGTGCAAGAAATGTGTGTGTCAAATGTTGCACCTATTACCTGTGACACAACACTTCAATAAGTCATTTTCTTAGTGAAAAACAAAGGTTAGTAAGCATATCAAACCCTAACACCAACCTATTGTTTTCTAACTAGGATGAGTGTAGTAAATAACATAACAAACCTCAGATTATGCTAATACCAGTGACATAAACAACCTAGCATGAAAGATTCAAGTTTAAAACAACTATTTGATTATTAAGCATGCATATTAGTCTAAAAAGGAGCATTATAACCATGCATGAAAGTAACTATGGAGTGTGCATGAAGCTATGAAGGAATGGGTAGCATAACAATGCTTTGAGATTCCTTCAAAATCTTGGCATAACAACACTACTATTCAAAAATTAAGGCTTTTTTATGAGCTCCAAATCTCCTCAATTTATAGAAGAATGGGAGAGAGAGGGGAGATGAGGTTCATTAATGGAGCCCCTAAGGTCATTAATGAAGTGTAAGACCCATTAATGCCTTGGGCATTAATGAGGGATGGGCAAGAGGGAATATCCATTAAGGGGTCATTAATGAAATTCATTAAGAGGCATGGGAGGGAGTAAGGCTCAACTTGGAAAGTTGGTCCTTAGAGAA
>MU223961.1:927674-943666 GCA_018584345.1 Thuja plicata | reverse complement strand
GAATATTAATGAAATAAATTAAACTTATTTAATTCATTCAAAAATAGGAAATTTAATTATTTAAACAACTTAATTGCTTTTTAATAATTAAAGGACTATAGCCAATTAATTAGATTAATCAAGCTAGTGGATTAGTTCTTTTGCAAGTGAGCAAATGATTTAGGATTTTATTTAATTCCTAGTAAATTAATCATTTTAGCCATGTATTTGATTGATTATTAATTTTGGCTAAAGTAATTAACTTAGTTATTTTGATCACCTTAGGAAATTAAATTGATTCGAAGAATTATGCCAAGCAGTAACAAAGTCGTTTGGACATAATCGAGGGTATGATCACACTTAGGGAAAATAGGGTCTTTAGTCATAGTAGACCAAATTAGAGTGGTTACAATCGTCATCAGATCTATTTAAAAACTCAGCAATAGTTATCTGATGTACCCTATTAGCCATTTGCGGCTCAAAGTGTGGTAAATCTAGAACATGTGAAGCTATTACTAATTACCCCCAATTAGGGTGTGCATCTTTTTGTTGAGGGATTTCTCATGAGATTATTCTGGCTACTGGACTTCTGGAGAGTCTTCTTCTTCCTCATCTACTTCTTGGACCTCAGTTTGTGACAACAAAGGAACATGATGCTCTAGTTGTTCTCCAAAAGTAGGTACATATCTTTCTCCTTGATATTCTGGATCCTCAGTAGCAATGTGTAGTAATATTTCATATGTCCAAGGTACGATTTTTGTTTCTTCCCCTTCTTCATCACTTCCTTTATCAAAGATTGGACCATCTCTTGAGGTGGGGTGTTCTGAATTGTTATTGAAACCTAACCATGTTTTGTCTTTGGTGTCTCTGAATTCCATGTGTATGGGCTCAATGAGTCCTTTCCCCTTATCTCCTCAAGGTCCCTTCCCTTTGTATCCCATTTGTTTGAGAATTTCATAACCTTTTCCATACTTTTTTGGAGATATCTCAACATGTTTTACTTCATTTTCTCTCTTTTCCTCTTTATAGAGCCAAGCCAAGACTGTTTTATCTTCTTTTTCATCATCTTGAGAAGTAGAGGCTCTAACCATACTAGTTGGTTTATGAATGTCTTTTCCTTTTGATGCAGCAGGTGTGAAAGAGGGGGAGGGTTTCCCACAAGACCTTGGAGACACTGAAATATTGGTTAATGATGGGGTCATGTCTAGTTTTTATCCCCCCATGCTAGTTTCTTAAAGTTTTAGTGTCTTTCCAAAGCTTCTCATCACCATGTCTTTAGAGGTTTCAGCTGGGGATTCTTTTGGGACTTCCTTATTATGAGGAACCATACTGTTTTCTTTAACATTGTTGCAAGTGTAGCTTGAATCTACAGGAATTGTTACTTCCACCCCATTGTGTGGGAATTTGATGCATTGGTGGTAAGTTGATTGCACTACTTTCATTTCATGTATCCAAGGTCTTCCTAGTAATATGCTATAGGCCAATGGTAGATCAAGAACTTGAAAAATCACATTGTGCTCAATTGGTGCTATTCTTATTGGTAAAACAATTAGACCTTTGGATGATCTTTCATCTTCATCATAAGCATTGGTGGTTATCTTACTTCTTGAATCAATTATTTATTCTCAAAGACCCAATTTGTTGATCAAATTGAGAGTACATATATTCAACCCCATGCCTCCATCTATCAATACATGTTTTACACAATGTTTATGGATCAAAACTTCAATGTGAAGAGGTTGATTAAGGGGATGAGTCAAAGATTTGTCATCTTCCTCTAAAAAGGAGAGGTAATATGGAGCTGATGTGTGATTGACCATTGCCTAGAACTTGTCCACATTTATGTATTTTGGAACATTTGTGGGCTTGTTCAAGAACTTGCCTATGCACTGAAGAGATCTTTAATAACTTAAATATAGAGATTTGAGCCGAGGTCCTTTGCAATTTGTCTACCAAGTTATAGTTAGCAGATGGTATAGGAAATGTTTGTCTTGACATTGCTTGTTTAAGAATTGTGACAACGGGTGTTTTAGAGGGTATTGCCTATTTAGATGAGGAATTAACCCCTTCAATTGTGATTTGTGCTTGGCTTCAAGTTACCACGTTCAAATGTGTCGACTTGTCTTTGACACCTTTAATAGTAATCACATTGATTGATTCACTTTCATGTCCAACATATTGATCACATTATCATTATGAGAATAGGTGTAACTGACTTCATTTCCCTTTCCTTTAGAGGCTTCTCCTTTTTCATAGTTGGGAAATGGTTTATTATATGTCGTGCGATCTTCATTAGATGTATGTCCTTCCACTTTGATCTTGCCTCCCTCAATGAGATCTTGTATAACATGTTTGAGCTTAACACAATCATTAGTATTGTGTCCTTTATTATTATGGAAGTCACAATAGGCATTATCATTCCACCACCTTGGTTTTACTTCTGGTTCCCATGGTTTTGACTCTGGTATAGTGAGGATTTTTTTATCCAAGAGAGTCTTCAAAACTATCTCAAGAGGTTCTCCTAATGGTGTAAATGTTCTTTGTGGTCTAGATGTCCATGGTTTACTCTTGTTGGTATCAGTGTTTGCTCTTGTTAATGTGGTTGTTACCTTAGCTTCTTTACTTTCTTGTAGGCTATTTGTGAGATTAAACACAACTAGTTTAGTGTTTGTATTTGAGGCTTCCACCACTCCATCACTAACAACATTCTTGTTCTTATTCCATCATTTAGGTTTGTTGTTATAGTTGTTAGATTTATTGTCACTTTGGAGTGTGATCTCTCCTTTCTTGACCATAATGTCTTCAACATGAATGACATTCTTTATCATTCTCTCAAAACTAGGAGAATCTTTCATTTTTAGATCATAATTCATTTCAGGTACTAATTTATTGACAAAGATTTCCATCTTTTCATATTCGTGTATTTCTCTTGAGTACCTTGCAAAGATTCTCCTCCGCTGTTGCAAAATGTGTGTGAAGGATTCACCTGTGCGTTGTTTTGTGTTGCAGAGATCCATCATGGTAACATTGTGTTGTATGTTGTAGGGGTCATTTTGGACAAATATTTGAATCAACTCCTCAATTTTTTGCACACTTGGTGTTAGTTTGGAGAACCAATCCATAGCATTTCCACCTAGACTTCCTAGAAATAGCCTCATCAAGTAGGTTGGTTTGTGCATGTATTATATGCTTAGGGAAACAAATTCTCTAACATGGTCATGTGGATCCATTTCTCCCATGTATTTTTCATATTTGGGTCGTGCCATGTTAGGTGGGAATGAAACCATGTTTATGCTCTTTTCAAAAGGAAACATACATATGTGCTCCAAAGAGTATTTCTTCCTTGGTTTAGTCTTCTCTTTCTTGAGTGTTGAAAGTTTCATTTGCATTTGGTATAATTGCTTTGAGAGTATGTAAATAGGTGTTTGTACTTATTTTTCTTTTAGTCTCTCAACATCATAACCTTTAGGAAGTTTTACTCCAAGAGAAGCTAAGTGAAGGAAGTATTTTTCTTTGTCTTCTCCAATGATTTTTTCCAAAGTCCTTTGGAACTTCCTACTTTGTTTGATTTTGTTATATTCTTCTTCTGACACATCTTCATCATTGTCCAAATCAAACAAAGGATGACCATGATTCATTCTTCTTGACTTTCCCTTTCATCATGGTCTTGGCTATATTCGTTAAAAGAAACACTCCATTCGTGATGAGGTGCATCCATTTCGGGTGAGTCGTGATCAATGAGGGGATTTTGAGATGTCTCTGCTTGTTGAAACTTAAGTAATCTTGGAGGTCTCTCTAAATCATTAGCAAGGTATTGTTTGTGTCTTATGTTAACCATGAAAGTTGGGTCTCAACTTTGTCAAAAGTGTTTCAATTGTGTCAAGATGATTTCTGAATTGTCCAAATAAGTGTGTCCAAGTTGTGAAAAGTAGGTGTGATTGTTTGGAGTGATTGATTCCAATGTAAGAGGGTTAGAATGCCCTGATAGTGAGATAGGAATCAAGAATATTTGTTTGGTAAAGCGACAACATGATTTGGGATCAATTGAAAGAATCCTAAATGACATGCAAGGTAGACTTCCAATTAAACTGAGAAATAACAACATGCAGAACAACATGAGAAATAGGAACAGACTGAAGAGAAAAAAGGGTATCCAAAACTACAAAGTTTCTGAGTCTGACATGTGTGCAAGTACCCTCTGTCATAGATGCGACTAACCAGATGCGAGCCTAGATTTTCAGGGTACAAGCTTGTGCTTCCTAAACATGAGCTTGTTTACCAAATGCGAGCTAGGATTAACCAAAAGTGATCTTGTTTACTAGATGCAAGTCTATTTCCTAAATGTGAGTCAAGACTGACCAAATGTGAGCCTCAAATGGGTTTTCTAGTTTTTTCCACTTTGTATCGAAGTACGTGAAAATTTGTCTGTCTCTAGAGTTTGTCTGAGGATTTCTAGAGTGTTTTTGAACAACATAGATATCTGTGATTGTCAAAGTGTTGTTTGTTTGGGGGGATTTATCTTTTCATTGCAATTTTGACACATCAAGCAAGTTTGTTAGGTGACCAAACATACACCTATTCCTAAATTCTAGGCACAAAATGAAAATCTTTGCTCGTAGACTCAGGTACACACTCACATGCTAATCAGAATATGGACATCACCAAGAACACAATGGATCCATTCATGATGTAATATTATCCGACTCCAAATGTAAGTGAGGGAATGAAATGACGAGTATCTTGGGGCAATTACTATTTTCCTTGCACAAAGATTATCACCTTTTGGAGATAAACCGAGTAGTTTCAACTAAAAAATGTTGTTTATGTTTGGGCATCTGTTCGCAACCATCCCCCATAGAATTTCACAAGGCAAAATTAAGGCGTATATCCTCATGAGTACTCAAATGTGTGTTGTCTTGCAAGCAAGATTCAAGCAGCTCTGCTCCACAGACATCTAAGCATGTCTAAGGAATGATAGTCAAAATTCCAAGGACAAAACCGATTACATCTTCTAAGGCTTTGGCCTTCAAGGAAGTATTTTTATTATAGTGAGATGAAAGGGTTGGCATTCACTTGTCCTCACTTGGGTCATTCCCAGGATATTTTTTCCTCAATCGACAGGCCCTCTAATGTTTTGAAAGCAACAAAGAGGATTGGCGACTTAGGAGTCTAGATTTTAGATTCTTTATAAAGAAGAAGAGCATACTCTCCTATCCATGTTGTTTTATCCTATTAAACACACCATGCAAGTTCTTTCCCTCAAATTACCAAACTCAAAACCTAGTCCTCCATATTGAGTTTTTTATTTTCCAACTTGGGAAAAGAGCATAATCCTCTAGTTAGACTAAGAATCGAATTCAAATATGATAATTAAGTTCCTATTTAAAGAAATTGACTTTTGAGAAATTAAAGAGTTCATTTCCTCCAAATTCTATTCAAATTGTAACTTGATGTTTGAGGTTTTGATTTTCCATGAAGGAAAAGAGCATACTTCTCTAATCAAGTTATGAAATGGTATGTAGTGTATTAAATTCCCATAAATTGCAATAAAGTTAGGTTGATTGCATGAGGCAACCTAGAAAACCACTAATTGGTAGTTTTTACTCCATCTTCTTGGCTAAAGATGTCTTTAACAACATCCTACAATAACTCATTAGGCTGCTTAAATGATCAATTTCATCCAAAAACATGCAAGGTTACCTGATTAGTTATCAAATTTTCAAAACATGTTAGGAGACTAACCAAATGTGATTATATTTCCCAGAAGCAATGCAAGAATTACCAAATGTGATTAAGGATCCTAAATGTGATCCTTTACACTAAATGTGATCTAGGATTTACGGGATGCGAGCCTTTACCAAAAATGATCCAGGATTTACAGGATCTGATGCAGGATGTACAAGATGCGAGCTTCTTTCCCGTATGTGATATTTTGCTACTAAAGGTGATCCTTTGGTCCTAAATGTGATTCTACATCAAAAAATAGAGAAGAAAAGGAGGTGACTAATGGCTCAAAATGGTGATAAATTTGGGGCTCTGTCCCCATGGTAGGCGTAAAAATGTGTGTGTGAATATTGTACCTGCAAGCTACAACACACCACTTCAATATGTCATTATATTAATGGTTAGAACTATGAAAATTGAAGGAAAAGCATAAGGAAACCATAAAAATTGACATATTGCTTCCTATATAAGAAGAGTGTGATTTAAGCTATAATTGCCCTCAGATTATGCATAAATCAGTGACATATTCAATCCTATAATGGAAGATTCAATGGGGAAATGAAGCTAATTGTCATGCAAAGGTTCATTTTAAATAACAAATGAAGATTATTTTATTAGCTATGTGAGATTATAAAATAAAATGGACAACATAAGAGTGCATTTAGAATTCTAGAAATTAGAGCAACATAAGAGTGTAATTGAAATTCTAAGAATTGGGGGGCCAATTAAGCTCAAAATTCAATCCTTTTATAGAATAATTTGAGAGAGGAGTGGTTGAGATTGCTTTGTGAAGAGAGGTGGAGATTGAATTGTTGGTGATCCATGTGAGTGAAATCTCATTGGTTCATAGATTGACTTTCCATATGCAAGTGATGAGTTGTAATTAGAGACTTTATTTAATTCCTTTTAATTAATTACTTTAGCCAAGGATTTAATTATATTGATTTGATTTAAATAGGCCAATGTAATTAATGTGATTTAGTGATGAAATCACTTTGATTTTAGGGGATTAAAATGATTTTGATGGATTATGCATTGAATAATTGAATTGGCATAATTAGGGGTATGATCACATTTAGGGCAAATAGGGTCTCTAGTTAGAGTAGACCAAATTAGGGGGGTTACAATTCCTACCTCACATTTGATAAAATCTTCAATTTTGAAAAGAAAACCACATACACCAAGAGAGGAAGTGAAATCTAAACCAGCATAATCCACTACAAGAAATCCTTCAAGATAATACCCACAAAAATCTCCCCAAGCTCAACCTCTCATACTCATCAAATCAATTTCCAACATGTAGGGTTTCTTAGATCAAAAGATAGAAAAAATGACTAAGTGTTGGAAGAATAAAGTCTATTTTCAATTAAAACTCACTTTTGAGAGCCAAGTAAAATAAAAATAAATTAAACTTAAAACCCTAAATATAAAATAAACCTTTAAAAGACCCCAAAGGTTAAATCATTCAACTCTCATATAATGGAATACACAACGCATTTTTTCCTACTAACTATTAAATTATTACTATAGTAATTAAATATCATTAATATAAATAACTTAATAGCGACAATTCACAAACGACTGACTATGCACAAACACTTGTTACTGGTATTTCAAAATTATGTATCGGAGTAACTGGACATTACCTAAATGGTAACCAAGTATATAAACATATGCAATTTAGCAATATTATCTAAGTTAGGAAAAATGGCTAGGCTAGGTAATATGAATGGCCAATGTGTTATCTCCTACAACCCCTATCAAGGTTGTGGTCATGCTCAGGATTGTAGAGCTAAGTGGATTCAATTTCTAATACTTGTAATCAATAAGACATTCACATGTCAAGTGTACCTTCTCGTGCATACTAGGGTCATTGGAAGGGGATTTTAACATAATTCTTAGTTTATCTCATTTATCTAATCTAAGATAATTCCAATAGGCTTAGGACCCTCTATATAAAGTGCCCCTACAGCTTAAAACTTGAAGCCCTTCATCCTTCATTCCCTATTTACCTTGACAATCTCTATTCTTAAAATGTTTAAGCCTTAGTTCAAAATTGTGTTCTTGGGCCTAACAAGTAGTTCCAAAACTGGTGTCACGACCCAACATAAACAATGTAACTTAGAAAATTCAAAGGGGTGAAGCTAAGGAAAAGTAAGTTTGATTCAAAATCAAAGTTTTGGACCTGAATAGTAGTTTAAAACCTCCTATCAAAAATAAAAACAAGGAAAATGTAAAGTTAAGTAATAAGAAGACAGATTCAGAATGTAAGTTTCAAGCCTGACAAGTAGTTTCAGAACCCTTGTCAAGGCCCAAAACTTGAAATGGTACTAATTTTTTTCCCATGAGGGGGATGTGTTCTAAGGATATTTTCAGAACCTAGTGGAAGTTTTACAACTTCCTATAAATCATTTTGGGTCTAAGAGGTGGTTTCAAAAATTAAGTGCACTCCTCATTTTTTAATCTAGTGCAGGTCACAAAAGATTTTGGGGATCAAAGACATACCTTTTGGGTCTTCCCATCTTCTGATGGGCACGTGATCAACATACAAAAGTAAAGTCTATTAGGCATCAAAGCAATCCTATTCTAGTATCTTCAATCACTAATAGATGGGTGGTTACTATCAAGCAAATAGTCAAGTTATCAAATATGTATTGTGTTGGAATTATTTCTACTAGATGTGTTGACATTCATGTTTTTTCATTGATGTCAACATATGTTTCAGGTGGATTTAGTAGAAGTCTTAGAAAGACTGGTTATCATAGGTACATGCGAGTTTGACAGGTGTGTACAGACATTGTACAACGTATAAAAATATGTGAGCATGAATTTGTGTAGAGGGACAAGTGTATACCTTATTTCTAAGGTTGTTGGATCTTATATTGATATTTACATGAGTTATGGTTGTTTTGGTAAAGACTGGTTACAATGCAGTGTTAGAGGATTATGATAGAGATGGTCTCTGATTTTTTTGGGATAACTCAGATGTGAGCATGAGTTACGATATGCGAGCTTAAGACATGATAGAAGATACATGGGAGAAAATTCTTTGTGACTCTCAGTGACGTCAGTTGTGGCGTGGGATCTTGCGAAGACCTATTTGTGGTCGACTACAATGATGTAACATGTTTAAAGGATGGCGAGCATGGATTATGGATCTTGGAGTGTAATTGATGATTTGTATTTGATGTTTACTTGTTTAAGATACCATTTGTATCTTAGAAATGGTCTATGTAATTATTTATTCATTGAGGAAGTCCTAAATGGATGATCTAATTGCTTATTGTAAATTATATAAAGGAGATTTGTTTCTTGATGAGGTAGTATGTAAGTATAATGAGGAAGTTGTGAGCTTGTAATTGTGAAGTCCGTTGGATGTAGAGCAGATAAAGTGATTGTGATGAACTTCATTGGAACTGTTTGGGCAAAGCAAGTTACTATTAGTCAGTTCACTGGTTATTGTATACTTCTATATATGTAATATGAATAGTGAGTCCAGAAGGTGCATTTAACCTTCTCATTTGGGCAGTGTGCCTGGATTGTGAGCCTCCTATTTCTTTTCACTCCTAACAGGGTTTATCCTTTAACAAGGACTATGTACTATATGTAATAATCAACTCCTAATAGGGCTAGATCTCTTAATAGGGATACAATATTTTCATTGCATTATTTGTGGGTGCTAATTCCAACCAGGTTTTTTCCCTTAACAAGATTTTCCTTGACAACAAATTCATGTGTTGTGATGTTGCTTTTTATATGTTCATATTTGCACTGAGTAATTGGTTTAGAAGGTTAAAAGGTAAATATTTGGCATACAACTTATTCACCCCCTCCTTCTCAGTTGTATTGGTGGACTATTATTTCTAACAATTGGTATTAGAGTTTTTGGTCCTCTGATTGAAAGCTTAACAACTTGAGGTGATCTTGAGGATGGCATTCTATAGGAAGGAAAGTCTGAAATTTGATTCTAAAAATTTTGACAGTTGGAAGAACAAGATGAGAACTCACCTGCTCTATTTAGGAAGTGATTATTGCATGATTATAAAAAAGGATGAGCAGATCAAGCCTGAAGATGAATTATAAAATGCTACTGAAGATGAAAAGAAGTTGTTTACTTGTAATATGGTTGCAAGAGAAGCATTGATTAGAATGCTCTCTAAGGGTGAATTCACAGAGATTAAAGACTTGGATTTTGCACATAAAATTTGGATAATACTAGAGGCACTATATGAAGGAGATAAGTTTACTAAGCAGGAGAAGTTGCAGAATTGGAAGACTAAAATAGAGAGTTTGAGAATGCAAGATGATGAAAATGTCAAAGCATAAATATAAAGGGTTACAAAGGTTGTTACAGGAATTAGAAACTCAGGAGGCACATACACTAAAGAAGAAGTAATCGCAAAGATTCTTAGATCTTTGACACCTATCTACAAAACTAAAGTGCAAGTAATAGAATAGATCATACGTTTGACAATGAACTTTAATAGAGAGATGGTGATTGCTATGTTGACCACCTTTGAGGCCATAGGGTTGAAGGATACATTACCTAAGGTGGTATCTGCATTCAAGACAATTGTGCACAATGACAAAAATACTTTATCAAGTCTTGCGAGCACCAACAGAGGTAACAAGTATGAAGAGATTGGTGAATATGCTAATGATTGGGCAAAAATATAGGAAGAGGAAAGAAAACTAGATGATCTTGTGGCCTTGATTGCAAGAAGAGAAAAGAGAGGTAAGGGTAAATTTGAAGAAAAGTTACCCCTGAAATGTTTTTCATGTAATAAGATTGGTCATTTCACATCTAGATGTCGTACAAGGGTTCCTAAGCATAAACCTAAGTTTCAAAGACCTAATTATTCTAAGGATGGGGAATGTTACTATTCTATTGAAGGTGTGTCTAATGATGATGTTGTGGATTATGATGAAATTGAATTTACTGCTATTAAAGATGATGAGCCTATTTATGAAGAAAGAGCCTTAGTTTCGCATGTTGAAAAGAAATCAGAATGGATCATAGACAATGGTTGTTCACATCATGTGTTGGTGATAAAAATAAGTTTGTTCAGCTAACTAAATATGATGGTGGTGTAGTTAGATTTGGTGGTAACACTCCTAAATTGATCATCGGAGTAGTTTCGATTTCTCTTGATGGTAAAACTAAAACAGATGATGTATTGCTTATTGATGGAATTAAGCACAACTTGTTGAGTGTTGGACAACTTGTAGACAAGGGCTATCATTTGAAGTTCAATGACGGGAAATATACTATCAAAAGTGATGAAAGGAGGTCGGGAAATGGGGCCTAGGGAACTCCCAAGTACCAAACTAGCTTTCAGATACAACAATGCGCAAGAAACAACACACGGAGTAAGAGAAGGAACAATATATATCTTATATTTCATTAATTGATCAAACTCATTACATGTCAGGATATAAGGCCTTCACGATTTTGGCCATATACATTCAATAAATTATAGAATAGGATTCATACATCTGAGGTCACATACCTGCCTTTCAAATATCTCCACAATTTATCTTTTATCCCAAATCTACTATCCCCTAAGAACTGATGCCTAAAACTAAGAACAAAGAATAAAACTAAGAACAGAGAAACAAATTTATACAAGAGTCCACCAAGAGGTTGGTACTCAAATCCATAAGTAAGACCCAGATTTAGGTCCACATAGATCCCAATGAGATACCCCACATTAATTATGCCATGAAAATTAAATGTAGAAGTTAGCCAGATCAGGATAAACAACTCGGGAAGAGCAACACCGAGCAACAACAACCACTCGGTAAAAGCATACCCAAGTACCAGGGATTTATCGGTAAGAACATACCTAAGCCATAAAAAATCAACTTGGTAAAAGCATAACCGAGCAACAGAAACTAACACACCTGGAGACCTATTGGTAAAGCATGATAAAAAGGATACCTGAGAAATAGGGTAACTGAGCACTTCACTGAGCAACCTCCAAACAAGCTAAAGAACAAAAATAAGCATATTTTTGGTTGAGCAGGATTGCCAAGGACCCGAGATTCTCTGGCATCAGACACCTGGAGTTACAAGAAATGATTCCCCGAATCATGTATAAGGTCCAACTTGAAATGAATCCAACTTAGATTGAGAAATCCAAGATGAATCCTCAATTGGTCTATTCTTCCATTTTATGAGATACTCCATGTATTCCTTTCCTCTTGTACTTCTGGTAACTCTCTGTTTCAAAATATGTTCCACTTCCTCTATCTATTTCCTAGGATAATCACTTGGTACTGTCACTTCTTCATCAGGTTCATGATATTCATACAAGTCTAAAATGTTGAATATAGGTGATATATCCATGTCATTGGGTAATTCAACTTCATAAGCATTTCCAGTGTCAAATCTTCTCAGTATTTTATAAGGACCAAATTTCTTCATCTTCAATTTACCATATGTCCCAATAGTAAATCCACCTTTCTTCAAATGAACCATTACTCCATCACCAAATTCAAAAGTTTTCTGTCTCCTTGATCTGTCTACACTATCTTTGTATTTCTGATTACTTTTCTCCAACTTTTGTTTTACATCTTCATGCAATGTCTTCATGAACTTAGCAAATTCTTTTTCTTCAGCACTTCTTTTCTCTTCTCCAACAATATCTCTCAAGTTTGATATACCTCTCGGTTGTGTGCCATGAACAATATCAAAAGGCGTCTTTCCAGTATTTCTATTTATTGAATTGTTTTATGCAAACTCTGCTTGTGCCAACATCAAATCCCAATTCTTTGGTGTGTCTCCAACTAAACATCTCAACAAGTTACCCAAACTCCAGTTTACAATCTCTATTTTTCCATCAGTCTATGGATGAAATGTAGAACTATACTTCAACTCAACATCCAACTTCTTCCAAAGTGTTTTCCAAAAATAGCTAACAAATTTACTGTCTCGGTCAGAGATAATACTCCTTGGTAATCCATGCAATCTAACAATTTCCTTAAAGAAAAGATCTTCTATATGTACTACATCTGATGTTTTCCTATATGGTATGAAATGTGTCATTTTAGAAAATCTATTCACAATAACAAATATGGAATCATTAGCTCTTGCTGTCCTTGGTATGACAACAACAAAATCCATGCTGATATCACTCCAAGGTTTCTCGGGAGCAGTAATTGGTTTATACAATCTAGTATTCTGACTCACTCCTTTTGCAAATTGACAAACTCCACAACTTTTCACAAATTTTTGAACATCCTTATACAACTGAGGCCAAAAATACCTTTCCTTAAGCAAAATTAATGTTTTACCAATACCAAAATGTCCAACCAATCCACTACGATGTTTTTCCTTTATCAAATTAGTTCTCATTGAACCTCTCGGTATACACAACCGAATACCTTTGAACAACATATCTTCCTAAATGAAATAGTCTTCATACTTACTTTATTGATTTGGAATAGGTGCTCTACACACTTTCCACCACTCATAAAAATTAGGATCACTTTCATACAAATGTTTCATATCATCAAAACCAAGAACCTAAATTCTCATTTCGGCCAACAAAGATCTTCTTCTACTCAATGCATCAACAAATCTGTTAGAAACTCCACTCTTTTGTTTTATCACAAATGTTAAACTCTGTAAATACTCTACCCATTTCATATGTCTCTGATTCAACTTAATCTGACTACCCAAATACTGTAAATCCTTATGATCAGTATACAACACAAATTCATTTGGCATCAAGTAATGTCTCCATTTCTTCATAGCTTGAATAATAGCATATAACTCTTGATCATGGACATAATATTTCATTTTTGCATCATTCAAATTTTCACTAAAGAAAGCAACAAGTTTACCTTCTTGAGTCAACACAGCTCCAATTGTACTTCCACTTGCATTACATTCAACTTGAAATACCTTATTAAAATCAGGTAAGGCTAACACAGGTAATTCAACAACCTTCAGCTTCAAAGTCTCAAAACACTTATCAGATCCATGTGTCCATTTGAATTATCTTTTGTCTCCTCTCATTGTCTTAGTCATAGCATTACAAATAGAACTAAATTTTTTGAGAAAATTCCTATAAAAAATTTCCAATCCATGAAATGATCTTACCTCAATGACATTCTCAGGTGTAGGCCAACTAATTATAGCTTCAACCTTCTCAGGATCCATCTTTAAACCATCATCCAAATATATAAGTTATTCTTTCACGAAGGAACACTTCTTCAGATTTATCAGCAACTTCTCCTCTTTCAATCTCTGCAACACTTGCCTTATATGCATCAAATGCTCTTCTCTAGTCTCAATGAATATCATAATGTCATCCAAGTATACAATCACACATTTATTCAAGAATTTCATCAAAACTTCATTCATTAACCTCATAAAAGTACTCGATGCATTAGTTAAACCAAAGGGCATAACCAACCACTCATACAAAATTTCCTTTGTCTTGAAAGCAGTCTTCCATTTATCACCTTCTCTGATTTTGATATGATGATATCCACTCTTTAAATCAATTTTGGCAAAAATTTTGCTCCACTCAAACAATCCATTATATCATCCATTCTCGGTATAGGAAACCTACACTTCACTGTGATCTTATTGATTTCTCTTAAATCAGTTCACATTTTCCATTATCCATTCTTATTAGGTGTCGATATAGCTGGTACTGTACATGGACTCAAACTCTCTTGAATCAAACCCTTGTTCAACAATTCATGAACTTGTCGGTTAATCTCTTCATTCTTGATTTGTGTTAACCGATGTGGTGCTTTTTTTTTTGGTAAACTAGCTCCAGGAATTAGATCCATACAATGATTGATATCTCTCATTGGTGGCAAACCATCAGGTACATTATCTGAAATTATCTCCTTATACTCAGTGAGTAACTTCTCAATTTCTGTAGGAATTTCATCTTTGGTATTCTTACTCGGTTTGTTAGGAATCAAAGCATAACATATATCACCCCTTTTCAAATCCTTAACAAACTGTCTACCTTCCATCAAACAAAATTTCACAGATGTACATATCTCACCAACAGATTCTTCAACCAAAGGTAAGAAGATTTTTTTCTTACCATCAACCCAAATAGAATATCTATTCAATCTTCCATCATGTATAGCATGTTTATCATACTGGCAAGGTCTAACCAACAAAATATGACAACAATCTATAGGCATAATATCACACAACACCTTATCATAATACTTTCCAATTTTTAGATTCACAAAACATTGTTCACTCACCATTAATGTATGCTCATCCTTGATCCATGAAATTTGATGGGGTTTTGGATGCTTCATTCTTTCCAATTGCAACTTTGTGACCATTTCCTCATATGCCAGATTCTTTGAGCTCTCACTATCAACAATGACCTTCCAAACTTTGTCTGCAACTCTACATCTAGTTTTGAACAAAATTTTATTGAAAGGATCTTGCTTGTCTTTCTCACTCCATAGTATCCTTCAAATCATGAGATTTCCTTCCTTCTTAGCTTCATTTGGTGACTCCTCTTGCACCAATGCTTTTATGCTACTACCAATATTATTGCTTGCATGTGTACACTCAAACGACTTGTTTCCTTCCTCACCACAATTGTAACAAGTTACTTGGAACCCTCTTCTGCTATAACCACCTTGGGAGTAATTGCCTCTTCCTCGGTATGAACTTCCACCTTTCCATTCAGTCTTTCCTTTGTCTTGAGATGTCTCTGAAATTGACTTGTCTGGTTCAGATATAATTTTTTCACCATGAGATATACCTCTTCCTCTAGGGAATCTACCACCTATGCCTCTTTGTCTTTGCTCATATCTTTTGTTCAATTTCTCCTCAGCTTTTAGGGAAAACTAATATGCCTCTTCAATGCTCTCCATCTTTACCAAGCTGATCTCATCTTGTATAGAACTTCTCAATCCATTCAGATATCTTGCTACTCTTTCTACTTCATCTTCAATATGTCCATATCTGATGTCCAATATACAAAATTCTTCAATGTAGTCTTTTACCGATCTATGTTTCTACTTCAAAATTTACATTCTCCAAACTAGGTGTTAGTAAACAGTTTTGCCTCAAAGCAATTCTATCTTAAACTATAAAACAACAGTATACTAACAGCTTGAATTCCTACAGAACTAGTTAGGAATTCTCTGCTTAATGCTTATCTTAATTAACAGGCGCAACTACCTTTAATTTGAAAAGAGCTACTTAGTATTTTTCTGATAAAGAAACAAATCTCTTTTCAAAAGTATAAATGCTGAAAACAGCTTATTCTATCTCATGAATATGAAATAAA
>MU223961.1:888424-913659 GCA_018584345.1 Thuja plicata | reverse complement strand
TTTGCACATTCTATGATCAATTCAGGGCATGCAACAGACGCAGGGAACGCAGAAGCTTCTAGTAACCCACTGCTAGCCAATTTCTGGTAAATAAGGCTCGTTTGACTACCCTTGGACCTTTCTATGATGTCTGGTAAGCTTTTATGTACTAATAATGTGTCACGTATATCAGGCAAGGAGCTGAGGAGACATGGCTTGTCTGGTTTGGGCAGCTTAGGACGAAATAACGTCATGGCTAAATACAGGTAACGATGCTTTTGACAGATTATTTAAGCTAAACCCAAGACTAAAGCTAGAAAGAGTAATTAAAATATTCAGTAAGGGATGACAGAGCACTTACAGTTTCACAGAGAATAACCCGCAGCTTGACTCTTCTTACCAGACGACGCCGAACATTTTTGGTTATGTGCAAATGAACAATGAAAGGAGTGACATGCATTTAAGCCAAGGTTTATGAGGGAAATCTGGCGAACTGATATGGCAATCCAAACTATAATTTCTATTTTCGTGTTCTTGCTCTTGAAAAGACTTGCTGTGTGTTATGTCATAAATGCTTGTCAGAGACGCGTGTTAAGCATTTCACCCCATCACATCATGGCGGCCCCATCTTTATATGTGTGTTATAATAAACACATGTCTTGTCCTCGCCTTCTATTTGTTGTTCAACATGCTTCAGTGGGTCCCCTTTTGGTTTTTTGATTCAAAACAATGAGCACCTGCATAAAACATAACGTTAGCTTTGAAAATATGTTGAGGTTGAAGTTGAAGTTTTCAACCTTTCGATTTCAACTTCAACTTCGACTTCCAAAAGACTTTGACTCGGAGCAAAGGCATGGGTTTTGAAGGCCAAATGACTTGAACGGGTTTATGAACTTGAAGTTGAAGTTAGACAGAACTTCAACTTCGACTTCGAGATGAGGAAATGACTCATGCATTCTTTTGAAAAGTATGTGGTAACACTAGGTTAATCTAATAATCATAAGGTAGAAACTTGCCTTTCAATTTGTTTACCATCTTATCCCATACCTTGATTTTGTCTTTACCTTTCTTATTTTGATCCAATTGCAGATGTTCCCACCATAAGGATGCATGACCTTTCAGCTCCGTGCTTGCAATCTTGACTTTCATGTCCTCTGATACATTCTCATATTCAAAGTACTTCTCCATCACAGTTATCCAGTCAATCAACTCATTAGAATCCAATTTTCCACTATACTCAGGAGGATTAAACTGAGGTGTGGACTTCAAACTTGTCAATGCTCACAGGAATCTCTCTTCTTCCTGATCCATAACAGGTGTAGGTGCAACTTCACCTTGAACTTCTTCAAATTTATCATCACTAACATCTTCAAGATGTCTTCCTCTGTCCTGGGCTATCTCAACAACTTTCAATATTGCAGCCATCTATCTTAACATATTAGCTAGATGTGGATCTGCATTTCCTCTCCCATGAACCATCTTGAACCCTTCTGCAATTGTAGGTTAGATCACAATTTTCTACCCCACAATAATATCACCAACTAGGGTTAGGGTTTATAAGAAGGAACTTAGATCTATCCTTTTCTCTAATACCACCTGATGCAAGGAGTTCAGACAATGTGGCCTAGGGCACTCCCAAGTACCAAACCAGCTTGCAGATATAACAATGTGGAAGAAAAAACACACAAAGTGAGAGAAGGAACATCAGATATCTTATATTTCATTAATTGATCAAACTCATTACATGTCAGGTTGTAATGCATTCCTAGTTTCGTCCATATACATTCAATGAATTATAGAATAGGCTTCATACATGCAAGGTCACAGACTTGTCTTTCAAATATCTCCATAATTTATCTTTTATCCCAAATATACTATCCCCTAAGAAATGATGCCTAAAAATAATAGCAAAGAAACAAATATATATAAGAGTCCACCAAGAGGTTGACACTCAAATCCATAAGTGAGACCTAGATTTAGGTCCACACAGATCCTAATGAGAGACCCCACATTAATTACGCCATGGAAATTAAATTTAGAAGTCGATCAGATCAAGATAAACAACTCAGGAAGAGAAACAATGAGCAACAACAACCACTCGGTAAAAGCATACCTGAGCACCAGGGATGACTCGGCTAAAACATACCCGAGCACATAAAACCAACTCGGTAAAAGCATAACCGAGCAACAAAAACTAACACACTCGAGACCCATCGGTAAAGAAAGATAAAAAGGATACCCGAGCAATAGGGTAACTGAGCACTTCACTGAGTAGCCTCCAAACAAGCTAACAAACAAAAACAAACATATTTTTTGTTGAGAAGGATTGCCAAGGACCCGAGATGTTCCTGTATCAAAAAGTCAGACAGGAAATCTGATCACATCAGGTACAAAGACAAGAGGTAATTTGTTTGAGTTGAATACTACAGAGGCTAATTATTTTGTTGCAAAGATTGATGATAGTTGGTTATGGCACAGAAGGTTTTGTCAGATACATTTTGATAACATTTTGAAAGAAAGTATCACAAATGCAATTAGAGATTTACTGAAAAATTGTGAAGCCTTCTAACACCGTGTGTAAAGAGTGTGTGATGGGAAAATTTTCTAGAAATAGTTTTCAAAGAAAATCTTACTCAGCAAAGGAGAAGTTGGATCGGGTACATACAGATCTTTTTGGTCCCACAAGAACAAGATATTACTATGGTGAAAGGTATTTTATACTCTTTTTTGATGACTATTCTAAGATGATGTGGGTTGCATTTATTAAAGAGAAGTCTAAAGCTTTTGAGAAGTTTAAAATTTTCAAAACAAAAGTTGAGAATGAATCATGTCTGAAGATAAAATGTTTAAGGTCAGATAGAGGTGGAGAGTTTACATGAGATGTGTTTAATACCTTATGCACAGAGCATGGAATATAAAGACAAACATGAGCTCCTAGGACACCACAACAGAATGGGATTGCAAAGTGAAGAAATAGAACTATATTAGATGTTGTCAGGACTATGTTTCTTGAAGGAAATGTGTTGTATATGTTGTAAGATAAGAAATATGGTATTTTAGTTTGTTATTATTTTATCTTACATTTAAAGGAATTGTTTTGAAATGTAGGGGGTAAATAAGATGCTCTCCTTTTATCCTTAGATACACAAATGAAGGATCCAAATTGATTAACCCAAAAGGAAGGATCAATGCATAAATGAATCAATCATTTGGAAATAAGAGCAAAGAGGAAGAACTTAAATACCCATTTATTTATTTGAATGTGTGATAGATTTAGGATGATTGATAACCTTAATTAAAATGGATAAGAGAAAAGTACTAACCTTGAAATGTTGCAAATCTGAAGAATGCTATTTTCAGGGGTTTGCACTCAGTTTATGGAAAATCTGAGATCGAATTTGGAATAGAAACGCAGAGATGAACAAAACCCAGAAATATTTTTCTGTTCTAACACAGTTCCAATTTGCACCCTCAAGTCAATGTCACCATTGACCTAGAATTTCTAATTCTGACCCAGGGCATAATCGACCTAAAAAGTCTCTGACAGGAAATCTGTTTTCAGATCCTGAAAGTTTGCCGTAAAGGGTATCTGAATCTGCACTTTGATATGTTGTTCTGAATGTGTACCTGCCTAAAAAATGAATTGTTTGTTGGGGGGGAGGCGTTTGCCTTGGTCAAACCCAAGTTTTGGAATTCACCTCAAAGTATAATTGAAATTTCTTAAGTAAAACAAAGTAAATGAACAAATTCACCTTGCTTATAGAAGTCCTTGTGGCAGATTCGAATCTGTGAATCCACAAGTATGTATGCACCAAAAAGGATGTAGAATTTATAATGTAGAATGTAGAATGTAGGATGTCTCCAATCAATTGCTTGTAGATATTCAACACCAATCTTGAATGTGTTTTTGAATAGGAAGAGGTTTGGAGGAATGTGGATGGAGAAAACTTCAACAAGAGGCCTCCATGGAGCTTGAATCCTTCAATGGCCACCAATGGATCTCCTTAATGAAATAAGTGCTTGTGAAGTGCTTGAGAATGGATGAATGCTTCAATGGATACTTGGCTTGCTTCAAATCTTGCTTCTTCACCTTTGGATCTCACTCTTCAAGTCTTGAATTCTTGCAATGACGGTTATGGTTACCAAGTCTTAGATTATTTTTGGTTAGAGAAAATGAGAGGAGAAAGCTTCCTTTTATATGAAATTAGGGCAAAATCTTCTAGAGAGGCCTACATAGGAGAATTAAATTCCAATTAGACCCGCACCCCTAGAAAAGGACCTATATTAAATATAATTTAAGATTTTTTTTCGAAGACCGAAACAGTCGATCTGAAAGCGGGAATTAACTTTTTCCAATGTCCGACATCTGGAAACCCTAAAATTATGGAATTTGAACCCTGGGCCTTAAAAATGTCTATTTTGACATAGGTCAAGGTTGAGGTCGACCTTAAACCAAAAAGGTTGACCTTGACCCTGAGGTCAAAGTCCTAGTTTTTCAGTCTGGGGTGTCAGAAATAGGCTGGAAAAAGTGGAAATGGGGCAGAACAGGGGAAAAAGCCAGATCCAAGTCTGGGACCCATTCAAGGCACTTGACATGACCCCAAACCACTTACTCGAAAGGCTAAACTAGTCTACAATGGAAGTGCTTCCATTTTCTGACTATACATTTAGCCCCCATTTTAGCAAGAGTATGGACTCAATGCAAACTCTTGGTAAAGGAGATAATGAAGAATAAATAATCTTATTGAAATCAAAATGGACAAAGGAATCCTCAAACCACCAAAGGACTTAAGTCTTTATCAACCCTAAAATCATGATAAAAGAGACATCACTAGTTAAGGAGAAAGAGAGAGAGGGTGTGGTTACCTTGCCCAATGAGAACTTATGTCCCATTGTGAACCACACAAGGAAACAGTGCAAATAGAAAGATGGAGTTGAACCGCCTAGTGAATGTGGCTACTCACTAGTCAACCCATCAGGGAGATCCATTCTTAAGGACACCTTCCAACCTTAAGGGATCAAAATATTGTAAATTGAAATTGGAGGGATCAAGAGATCCGTGTAAATTTAAACTAGAGGGATCAAGAGATCCTATAAAATAAAATATCCATGCTTTAAGGATTAGTCTTTAATCCATAAAGGGAAAAAGTTTTAAGTTTTGAAAATATTTTGAAAGTGCGTGTGTGCAAATATTGAGTAGAGCGTATGCCCCCACATTAAAGTCATTGCTAACACTTTAACAGGAGCAATGGCTTTGACAGAAACATAAACAACTCTATTGATTACGTTTCCACTACGAGACGCCCCCAAACGAAGACAAAACAAGGGAAATATCACATAAACATACAAAGAACATAGAAGGGATCTACCTACTGTGGGGTCAGTATGATCATAAGATAACATGTATATATAGATATGATATTATTGAAAATGAATTGACACATTCCCCAAAGAAAGTAGAACTACAATCACAATGGAGGAAAGAAAACTCAAGAGTTACGAAGAAGAGTCTTCTAGGACCACAACATGGAGACCAAAAAGAATCAGTACTACCATGTCGTAGATCCAAGCAGACTACACAAGGAGAACATTTACGAACAATAACACAAGTATAAAATTACATGAATACTACATATAGAAGAGTAAAGATACATATAGAGGAATTATACAATAGGTTTGATTCCTTTATCTCCTTGCACCAACAAAGTAACAAGGGTCGTATAAAAGAGTCTAACAAATATTTAGCAAACACATTACGAGATAAGCACAGTACAACATGCGAAGACATAAAGGGCTACCATAAAGGATAAGCCAATCAGGCGCATTTCCTACTCTCCCCATCTCGGTTTATATTATTTAGGGAAGGTGTGCAACTCGCAAGCGGGACTATATCCAATACAGTAGGAATAATAGCCAGTTCCAAACAAGGATCCTCTTGGGAATCGCGTTGCTCGTTACTAGGTGTAATTTTCAATTAATTTGTAAGCATATGAGGTAAATTAGTATCAAGATCAATGGTCTCATATTCATCACTAAGATCAATAGGATCATCAAGAATATCCTCATGAAGATTAATTAAAATAGGATCTAAGATGCAAATAGGATCATCATACTCATTCATATTAACATCATTACGAATATTAACTTCTTCCAACACATCAGGCATAGGTTGGTCAAAAGAAGATAAATAATTTTGAAGAATAGAAGCATGAACCCTAGAATTAGCTTTATGCTTCTTACAATGTTCATTAGCAGATTTGTTACGTTTTTCTTTGTTTGACACATGTGGAGAACTGGGAGGAATAACAACTGGTTCCTTCATAGGTTCAATAGGAGGGTTGGTAGGATTCATAGTAGGTTGAGAAGTGACACTGGGAGGTTGAATAATAGAGATAGCAGTAATGGATAAAGGAGTGGGAAAAAGACCACAGTTAAGATCTATCCGAGGCATGCTTAACTCAACAATCTTGTGATGTTTATAGGCTTAATATGAATGAAAAATGTTGTCAGGGTGAGGAGGACATGAATTAGGTAATGAAGGCCAAAAGAAATCAAGAGTAGCACAATATCTAGGCCTAGAAGGTTGATAAAAACTATGATTAATCATTTTCACTTCTCCATTATGAATGAACTTAAGACATTTATGAATAGGAGAAGCAATAGCATGCATAGCAGTTATCCAAGGCAAACCAAATTTGACTTGAAATTGATCAGAAGTAGGTATGACATTGAAGTTAGTATCTACAACCTTGCCACAAAGTTCAACAGGCAAGTTAATAGAACCAAGTGCAGGATAGAGAAAACCATTGCAAGTTTGGATCCATGCATCAGATGGATCATAATAGTCATATTGTAGGTTTTTCATAAAAAGGTATTCCTCAGTAATGATATTTATTAAAGATGTGGGATCAATAAGACAACCATGCCTAGGTATCTTAGCAATCCTAGCATAAATATAAAGGGGACCATCGGGAGCCTTAATAGTCTCAGTTGTCAAAGGTGATTGAAAGTTCCCGAGGTCGTTTATCCTTAGTTTGTTTCTGAGGTTTAGGTGGAACTTGAAGTTGAAGTGGAGGTGAAGGATCTTGAACAGTAGGTTGATATGAAACAACACTCTCCACATGATTAACAATGTGATTAAGATTGTCCATCTTTGAATCATAAACAATATCCACAGAAGATGGTTGAGCGATGGTATTAGTATCATGTGTAGGTAAATGATTTGTATAGATTTGAATATTTTGATTAGGAGGAGAGAAAAATTTGTTCCCATTACCATCAAAATTATTAACAGATAAAGCATTAGAATCAATTAAGTCTTGAACTTTATGCTTTAGAGAATAATATTTTCAGTATCATGGCCATTCTGGCGATGGTATTGGCAAAAAGCTTTAGAATCAAAGGATTTTGAAGCTATTGTAGTAGGAAGGAGAGGTCAAATAGGAGGAAAGGTAATCATATTAGCACTTAACAACCTACTCATAACATAATGTAAATATTCAGAGAGAGGAGTAAACGTACGATTCATATGAAATTCAGTGGATGTAGAAGTGGCATTGTGGGATGCAACAAAAACTTGATTAGCAACCACATTCGTCTATTTATTAATCTTGATATAGTTGTTAGGTTTCTAAAAATTATTAGGATTAGGAGAAGTATCACTCTTATCAACTGGAATAGGAGCCATTGGAGTGTTGCTCTCAAATTGACTCACTTGTAATTGATAATGATGAAGTGTTGCACAAAGTTGTTGAAAAGAAGTAAATTCAATAAGCAAAATCTTATCTCTCATATCCTTTTGTAAATTTGAAATAAACATATGCTGAATATCAATATCAGGAACATGATAAGAAATTTGAGCATACAAATGCTTAAATCTACCAATAAAATCAGTCAATTTTTCCTTAATATTATGTTTACAATGCATTAAATCAGTTAAGGAAACTTGCAGACCATTATTATTTTGAAATTGTTGAATGAAGGTATTAGAAAGTTTAGGAAAACAATCAATAGAATAAGGAGGTAAAGAACAATACCATTGCAAATCCTTCACAAAAAGCTCTAGCAAACAATTTATCTGAAATCCTATGGTCATGAGCATAATCACTACAAAGGATTTGAAATGTTTTAACATGAGTAACATGATCGCCTTTACCATTGTAATTCTCAATACGAGGCATATCAGATTGTTGAGGAACAATAGCATGAATAATGTCCAAGGATAAAGGACTACCCATGTCACATGTAGGAATGCTAAACTTGGATTGGGTTAAGGATGCAAGTTGTTGTAAAGATGACATAGTTTGAGCCAAATTAATAATTGTGGAATCATTAGAAGACATAGGTTGCATAGAAATATTAGGAACACTAGGAAAAGTGTAGGAAGCGGTAGGAATGGAAGACACAACTGGTGGAACACTTCGAACCATAGTTGGAAGGGGACTAGAATAAGTAAAAGGCACACTATGATATGAAGGTTCTGAGGTAGGTAGAGATATCGATGGAACACTCATACGAATAGATGAAATTGGGAGAGATGTAGTCATAAAAGGAGGAGTGTAAGTAGGAATTCTAGGTAAAGGAATAGAAGAAGGTCCCTCACTAGTGACAGGAGGAGTAAATCCTAGATCTTGAGCCTCTTGTGCTAAAGGTTTAACATTCAAATGCACAATATGAGTGATACCACGCAAGAGATTAATAACTTGATCACTATAATGAAGGAATTTATTAAGAGCCTCTATAGCTTGGATGTAATCTTGATTATGGTTTTCTTGAATAAGCCAATTTCCCATTTTATCAAGTTCGGTTGAAAGTTTTTGCACTTGTTCAGGAGGAACTCTTAAAGAAGCATCCTCATCATGAGATGAGTGAGAAGAGTTATGCTCCGTAGAAGGATTGGAATCATGAGTGATCAAGTTGTCATCTGTGATCCTAAGGAAGTGAGAGGAAGACTCAGGATCAAAGGAACCCATAAGTCTACGACTTCTTCTAACCGGGATACTATAAGTAGGACTAGAAGTGGTAAAGCTCATACACTAATGCAATGCAAATGAACTAATTTAGGAAACACAAGATTTTGATTTCAATTTTTTTGAAAATTAAATGCAAGAACACAAAAGAAAGATAATATAATATGCATGCAAGATAAAATATTTAAATCTAACATAAAAAAGAAAGAGTTTTCTATCGCGAGTTCACCAAAATGTAAGATAAGAAAAATTGGATTTTAGTTTGTTATTATTTTATCTTACATTTAAAGGAATTATTTTGAAATGTAGGGGGTAAATAAGATGCTCTCATTTTATCCTTAGATACATAAATGAAGGATCCAAATTGATTAACCCAAAAGGAAGGATCAATGCATAAATGAATCAATCATTTGGAAATAAGAGCAAAGAGGAAGATCTTAAATACACGTTTATTTATTGAATGTGTGATAGATTTAGGAAGATTAATAACCTTAATTGAAATGGATAAGAGAAAAGTACTAATTTTGAAATGTTGCAAATCTGAAGAATGTTGTTTTCGGGGGTTTGCACTCAGTTTTTGGAAAATCTGAGACCAGATCTGGAATAGAAATGCAGAGACGAACAAAATCCATAAATCTTTTTCCATTCTGACACAGTTCCAATTTTCATCCTCAAGTCAATGTCACCATTGACCCAAAATTTTTGATTCTGACCTAGGGAAGAATCGACCTAAAAAGTCTCCAACAGGAAATCTATTTTCAGATCCTGAAAGTTTGTTGAAAAGGGTATCCGAATCTGCACTCTGATCGGCTGTTCCAAACTTGTACCTGCAAGAAAAATGGATTGTTTGTTTGGGGGAGGGGCTTGGCTTAGTCAAACCCCAGTTTTGGAATTAACCTCAAAGTATAATTTAAATTGCATAAGTAAAACAAAGTAAATAAACAAATTCACCTTGCTTGTAGAAGTCCTTGTGGTGGATTCGAATTTGTGAATCCACAAGTATGTATGCACCAAAAAGGATGTAGAATGTAGAATGTAGGATGTCTCCAATAAATTTATTGTAGATCTTCAACACCAATATTGAATGGGTTTTTGAATAGGAAGAGGCTTGGAGGAATGTGGATGGAGAAATCTTCAACAAGAGGGCTCCATAGAACTTGAACCCTTCAATGGCCACCAACGGATCTCCTTGATGAAAGAAGTGCTTGGGAAGTGCTTAAGAATGGATGAATGCTTCAATGGCTACTTGGATTGCTTCAAATCTTGCTTCTTCACCTTTGGCTCTCACTCTTCAAGTCTTGAATTCTTGCAATGATGGTTATGGTTATTAAGTCTTAGATTGTTTTTGGTTAGAGAAAATAAGAGGATAAAGCTTCATTTTATATGAAACTAGGGAACAATATTCTAGAGAGGTCTACATAGGATAATTAAATTCCAATTAGACCCACACCCCTAGAAGAGGACCTATATTAAATATAATTTAAGATTTTTTGTTTCGAAGACCGAAACAACCGACCTGGAAGCGGGAATTAACTTTTTCCAATGTTTGACATCTGAAAACCCTAAAATTATAGAATTTGAACCCTGGGCCTGAAAAAAGTTGATTGTGACCTAGGTCAAGGTCGAGGTTGACCTTGACCCAGAAAGGTCAACCTTGACCTTGAGTTCAAAGTCCCAGTTGTTCAGTCCGGGGTGTCAGAAATAGCCTGGAAAAAGTGGAAATGGGGCAGAACAGGGGAAAAAAGCAAGATCCAAGTCAGGGACCCATTCAAGGTGCTTGACATGACCCCAAACCACTTACTTAGAAGGATAAACTAGTCTACAATGGAAGTGCTTCCATTTTCTGACTATACACATGCATTAGAGAGAAGTTGTTAAAATATTTTAAACAGAATTCAAATCAAAGAAGGTATCAATAAGACACCCTATGAACTTTGGTTTAATCATGCTCCTACTGTAAAATAATTCAGAATATTTGGTAGCAAATGTTATATCAAAAGGGATGATGAGATAGGAAAATTTGATGCTAGAAGTGATGAAGGAATTTTCCTTGGTTATTCTACTAAAAGTAAGGCTTGTAACTATTTCAATCTAAGATTGAGGAAAATGGTTGAAAGTGTTAATGTAAGAGTTGATGAGAGGCTTCAAATTTAGGAAAGAATGTATGATTGTAATCAGATTTGAAAGAACAGGGAGATTACTGAAAGTCAAGAGGAAACTCTTGAGATTGACAATGAAATTAAGGTATTCTTCAATGAATCTACTGAAACTCCAAAGACACCAAGGTATGTTAAGAAAAATCATCCTAATAATCAAATTATCAGTGATGCAAATAAAGGTACGATGAAAAGATCTAAAATAAGAAATGAGATTTGTTTGATTTCACAAATAGAATCAAATACTACTAATGTGGCATGTAGAGATGAATATTGGACTAAATCAATGTAGGAAGGATTGGATTAGATAGAGAAAAACAATACTTGGGAATTGGTTTCTAGACCCAAGGACAAGAATGTTATAAGAACTAAATGAGTTTTCAAAAACAAAATGAGTGAAGAAGGTATAGTTACATAATAAATAAGGCTAGATTGGTTTGTAAAGGCTACTCACAACAATAAGGCATATAATTTGAAGAAAAATTTGCTCATGTTGCTAGATTAGAGGCAGTAAGACTATTCCTTGGTTATGCCGCACACAAGGACTTTAATGTATATTAGATGGATGTAAAATTTGCATTTATGAATGGAGATCTAGAGGAATAAGACTACATTGAGAAGCCTAATGATTTTCACTTGACAGATGATGAAGACATGGTTTTCAAGTTGAAAAAGGCATTGTATGGACTGAAACAAGCACCTAGAGCATGATATGCTCGGTTAGACAGGTATTTGCTACATCTTGGTTTCAAAAAATGTAGTGTAGATAACAATTTGTATATCAGAACTAGTGAAGATGGAATCTTAATTGTTGAAGTTTTTGTAGATGACATTATTTTTGGATACCTAATGATGAAATGAGTAATAAGTTCTCCGAGGAAATGAAAACTAAATTTGAAATGTCTATGATTGGTGAAATGAAGTTTTTCCTTGGTTTGCAAATTACTCAAAATAAACATGGTATTTTCATCTCTCAAACCAAGTATCTTGAGGAATTGTTGAAAAAGTTTGGAATGAAAGATTGTAAACCTATTGGAACACCCATGATTATTGGTTTCAAGCTTACTACTACTGGTGAATCTAAAAGTTTTTTTCAGACAAAGTACAAATCCATGATTGTAGGTTTACAATATCTAACTCATGCTAGACCAGACATTGCTAATGTAGTTGGAATTGTTGTGAGGTTCCAAGAAGATCCTAAAGAGACTCATCTTGTTGAAGTTAAGAGGATATTCAAATATATGGAATGAACACTAGAATATGGTTTATGGTATGAAAAGTCTGATAATTTTACTTTGCATGATTATACTGATGTTGATTGGGTAGGAAGTGTTTATTATAGAATGAGCACGAGTGGTGGTGCATTTTTCCTTGGGAATAGGTTGGTTTCATGGTTAAGTAAGAATTAGGATTGTATAGCTCAATCTATTTTTGAATCAAAATATGTTGCTTCTACTATAAATTGGACATAGATTGTTTGGATGGAGCAGATATTAAAGAACATTCGGATAACCTTTGATGAGCTAGTGGTTATAGTTTGTGATAATACAAGAATAATGAACATGTCAAAGGATGTTGTTATGCATTCAAAGACCAAACACATTTCAAGAAAATACCACTTCTTGAGAGACAAGGTTGCAGAAAAGGAATTCAAATTAGAGTACATCAGTACAAAGGAGCGAATAACAAATATATTCACAAAACCTTTGTCAAAAGATGCTTTTGAGTATCTCAAAGGTATGCTTGGGGTGAGAACCCCTCCCTAAGAGAACTAAATTATGTAGAAATGCATTAGTTCAATAGCTATCAGAGCTATATTATTTCCTGGACTTGATGCTTGGATGCACTCCTCAGGGGGAGTGATCACAGAGCATAACATAGCATATTTGGGTGCTCAAGCACCTAGTTTTTTATAGGCATGGAGATTTGAAAAAGCTACACCTTGTAGAGGTGGGATGGACAGATAGTGATAAAGAGTTATGGAACCCTTTTCCATTGATGTCAAAGGGGAGAGATACAAGTATAAAATATCTATTGTTTTACAGGGAGCTATGAAGAGGATATTGAGAAAGTTGTAATAAGAAGACTACTTTTGGGTTGATGGATTTTCACATATGTTGCCATAAATTCCAAAGGGGGAGATTTTGGAATTGTTTTTTCTAGAGGTTTTGACATTCATGTTTTTTCATTGATGTCAACATATTTTTTCGGTGGATTTAGTAGAAGTCTCAAAAAGACTGGTTATCACAGGTACAACTGAGTTTGACAGGTGTTTACAGACATTGTACAATGTATCAGAATATGCGACCATGGATTTGTGTAGAGGGATGAGTATATAACTTATTTCTAAGGTCGTTGGATCTTATATTGATATTTACACGAGTTATAGTTGTTTTGGAAAAAACTGGTTACAGTGTAGTGACATAGGATTATGACAAAGATGTTCTCTAATTTTTTTGGGATAACTAAGATGTGAGCATGATTTATGATATGCGATATTAAGGCATGATAGAAGATACATAGGAGAACAATATTTGTGACTCTTGGGTTGCTGGACTCTTGGTGATGTCAGTTGTGGTACGTGATCTTGCAAATACCTATTTGTGGATGACTACAATGATGTAATGTGTTTACAGGATGGAGAGTGTGGATTATGGATCTTGGAGTATAATTGATGATTTGTATTTGATCTTTACTTGTTTAAGATACTGTGTGTATCTTATCAAGGGTCTATGTAAATATTTATGCATTGAGAAAGTCCTAAATGATCGATCTAATTTCTTATTGTAACTTGTATAAAGGAGAGTTGCTTCTTGATGACGTAATGTGTAAGTATGACGAGGAAGCTATGAGCTTGTAATTGTGAATTATATTGTATGTAGAGTAGAGAAAGATATTTTTATGAACTTGATTGGAATTTTTTAGGCAAAGCAAGTTGCTATCAGTCAGTTCATTGGTTATTGTATACTTCTATATCTGTACTTTGGACAGTGAGTCCAGAAGGTGGATTTAACCTTCTCATTTGGGCAGTGAGCCTCCTATTTCTCTTGACTCCTAACAGGGTATGTCCTTTAATAGGGACTATGTATTGTATGTAATAATCAACTCCTAACAGGGCTAGATCTCCTAAAAAGGATACAATATTTTTAGTGCATTATTTGTGGGTGCTAATTCCCACCGGGTTTTTTCCCTTAACAGGGTTTTCCTCGACATCAATTGCTTATGTTGTGATGTTTCTTTTGATATGTTCATATTTGCATTGAGTAATTCGTTTACAAGGTTAAAAAGTAAATATTTGGCATACAACTGATTCAACCCCCCCCCTCTCAGTTTTATTGGTGGACTATTATTTCTAACAGATTGGGCTTTAGGGAATAGTTTTCTGGTCTCTCTGATCTTCAATAAAGAGGTTCAACATTTATTATAGGGTTATATTTGGAGGATCTTGACTATTTTTTCTTGCATGAGGATATCTACCAATAGTTCATATTTAAACTTGGGAAAAGACAATTTAAAAGCCAAATGGTCAAAGGTGGTTGTCGACTATAGGTCAAAATTGAATGTTCATCTATCAACAACCCTACTTATATATAAATCTACTCCAACCACTTCAATACAGTGACATAACTCCTTCCAAGCTATGCATACACAATCCAAGGACACTCTCCAAGTCATTTATGATTTGTAAATGGCTACTTTCTTTGATAGAAGGAATAATCTACCATATCTTGTTGCAAAGTCATTTTATGGCATGGATTTTCTCTTCCTCGACTATAGGAGCATTCATTATAGCCCTTCCATAACATTTCAAGAGGTCAACATACATGTCAAAGATTAGGTTTTGATCTAATTCATATGATTATTCATTTTGCAACCAAACCCTAATTGGGTTAGGTTCTTGTACTTCATTATGTAATCTGAGTTATGCTGAAACTATAAATGCAATATTGTAACATAGTTTTTGGGTTCTTCCCTCGTTCTTTTAGAAAATTCATATTTTCTATCACTGTAATGTTGCCTTTCTTTTATATCAATAAAATCCTCTAGCTTATCTCTCTCACATTTAGATATCCTAAGTAAATTCTTACCACTACATCTAAGTGTAATATTTCTCTATTACTAGATTGTATGTTGTGTTAAATATTCTTCTAAGTGTTGTATTGTTGTTTGTTATCTTTCCTTTTCAATATTTTGTAAGTTATAGCCTTCATATATGTTCTCAAGGATAGATTAAGAATTGAGAACTGTGCATATTTTGGGATCCTTGTTGGTGTTTTATTCTAATACAGGCATGTAATAAACAAGTTCAAATCTGGTGTATCACCTCCTTTACATTTCTACAATCCTTCTTTCATTTTCCTTTGCATGCTATTAGATTGGGTTAGAAGTAGGTTTTCAATTGTTGGGTTGGTTCAAAACTACACCCTAATTGGAAAGGAAGTTGACCTTATCCAAAGACTCAACCTCAAATGTCAAGGTCCCACACATGGAGGTTATTTCCATATTTTACAAGGTTTCTTGGGGGTTAAACACTAGGAAAGGGTGCAAACTTTTGTGATAATAGTTTCCAGCACATCCAGTGGGACAAGATTCAAATTATTTCAAGAAAGCCTATTGGTTGGATGTTGTCAAGTAGTAATTTCAACAGTCATGCTAACAAATCAATGTTACACTTAGCATCTTAGCCTTCAAGGTTTTCATTTTGAAGAACTTGGTGACTCCACTCTAATGACTTGGTTCTAAAACTAGACCTACTACAATTCATGCCCTCAATACAACACAAGGACATCTACTAGAGGTAATTTTTAGTACACTCGGCTCTCATTTTTAAATTCTAGAAGAAAGATAAGTAGGATTGTATTATAATAAATTAGGGGTATATAAGTAGGTGCTCCATCTCTTAGGTCTCTTTCCACTCCTCTGGTTGATAGACTATCACAACCTAGGGTTCTATCCACTCATTTGAATCGATCATTATTCCATATGGTTATTCTTAGGAATCAAATTTTTTCTACCTTCAATGGTGGTATCCCTCTTGTATTAGCTCAAAGACATGATATACCAATGGTTGCATTAAAAAATCTATCAGTTTTCACTGGTAAAATCTCTATTTCCCTTATAAAACACGTCTAAGAAATTTCAAATAATTATAATATTCATGGTGTCATAGAGGATGATGTTGCTATCACACATGTGGCCTCATCACTAAAAGGAGAATCCTTGTAGTGGTATAGAGGATTATGACACAACTCTATCCATAATTGGGATGAGCTAGGTGAAAGGTTATGAAAGCATTTTGAAGACAAGAGTGATCATTTGTCACTAGTAGAAAAAATTGACTATGATCAAAAGAGAACCTCACAAGTTCATGATAGTTTTCAACTATAATTTTTTTTTTAAAATGGGATAGTATTCATGCTCTAGTGAAGTCATCTTATAGTCATGCCTTCTTGTATTATCTCATAGCTCTTGATAATGACATAGCTTCCATGATACAATTAATGGGTGGAGATACTCTACCAAACACATATGATATAGTCATAAGGGCTAAAAATTGTTTAATATGAGTTGGTAAAATAGCTCCAAGACCTTAAATGCACTTATTTCCATAAATACATACTTAACAACCTATATTGGCCCCTATCCCAACTACTTTTATTAGTTAGCCACTTATAGCTTCCATATCTTTAAATGAGTTGTAGGAGCTAAAAGTTATAAGAGAAACTAATTTTTTGGATTAGAGTCTAGCATTACAAAATCTTGGCAATAAGGTTGTGACACTTGCAAGACAATAATGTCAAGGCAATAAACCCTATCAAGCATAAAATCAAAATTACCATCAAAATAATATGTTTGATCAAGGATAAATTAATTGGAGCCACGCCAAGCCCTTGAATAGTGCACACCCTACAACTACAATTTCAAGGACACTTGTCCTAGTACAAAATAATCTTTCTCATGAGAGAGAATGGTTTCATCCTTACATTCATTCTCATAATTAGAATACATGCCCAAATGGAGATTTTTTCCAAACTTTAGTTATTAAAAATGAACCAACAACTTGCCAACAACAATATGATAAAAATAAGAAAAGCATTGGAAGCCTAGCCCATACACAAGCAGAATAATCTTGTGTCAATTGGAAGGAGTTATATTTTTGTGGTGTTGATAAAGATAACAGTGATGTTGTGGCACACAATACAAGTAGAAAGAGAGTAGTGGAAAGTGTTTCACCCTTTGTGATAGCTCACGCTTGAACTTCATAAGTGGCCACACATATCATAGTCCCAAGGACACCAAAAAAAGTAGTTACTCAAAATCCAAATCATAGTATGGGTTAGAGATGCAAGAAGCAAGAGGAGCCTAGAGTTAGAACTTCAACAAACTGAAAGGAGCAACAATAACAAGTGGAATGTCAACTTCAATCAGCTTAGTAGGACCTAAGGAGGAAGTAAATCAAAGTAAGATAATTAAACCACCCCCTTTTATCTCTCTTTAATCATAGGAGATAAGATAGTCCACAATTGCATTGTATATTTATGAGCTAGTAGGTAAATCATGCCCAAGAAGATAGTTGACTTTCTTGTTAATGAATATGAACTTGTGACTAAGGGGGTTGTCTAATTAGATGGAACTTATATAAAAATAGTATGGATGATAAAAGATTTAAATATCACATTGCATGCATGTCCTTATTGTACTATCCTACAAAATATATTATTCATAGACATCCTTGAATACTTTTCCATCTTCCTATGTAGGGATTTCAATGCTAAAATAGGTTGGTATCTACCCTCTAGATATGGTACAAAGGTTTTCATAAAAGCAGATCCCATGACCAACAACCATATAGATCCTTATATGTCTAGTCCTATAAACATGAATTGTACACTTCATGAGGAGTAAGAATAATGTATAATCTATGAGTCTACTACCATTTTGAAGGAGGTTACCAATTATCTATTACATGAATGTGATAATTATTTTTCAATTTTATTCACTACAAGAAGCTAAAGAAACTGGCCTTGGCACGTATTGCATTCATGAATAAAATACTCATATTCCTAATCTCATTAGAAATCAAGAGGTTCCAAAGGTATTATGGAGAATGCTTTTTGATAGTTCAAGAAATAAAAAATGGTGCAATTGCTAGGATAATGTTAGTTTCTCCTAATGATGAGAAGTATTATTTCTCTTTTAGGCTCCAATTTAGTTGCACTAACAATGTAGTCGAGTGTGAATCCTTGATCCAAGGTATCTAACTTGCACAAAGAAGAAGGATCATATCTTTATAGGTCTATGGACATAGTGAGTTGGTTGTTAATTAGATTAGAGCTCAAAACACAAAATAACAACAACCTCCTCAAATCATACAAACATAGAGTTTGGGACTTTATTGAAGGGTTAGAGGCCTTTAATATTCAAAGTGTTCCTAGAAATTAGAACAAACATGTTGATAGACTTGTAATAGTAGGTTCTTAGTATGACATACTAGTACATGTTGTGGACAAAAATGATCAACATATCAAGCTTTTCGTAAGGCTTGAAATTCTTGACAATCAAGAAAATTATAAAGTATTTTATTTGAATCAATAAATTGTCATTTTTCTACAAAATGAAGTAGAATTTTCTATTACAAATTAGTCTATGCTAAAAGACCAACATGAAGATAAAATCATACAGCTCTACTCCAATAAGTTGCGTAAAGGTATAGTCACCTTGGAAGGCATCTTCAATTCAAATGACCAAGCAAGAAACAAAGGTCTAAACTTAGCTAAAAAAGGGCGATTACATGTCAGTCATCATTGTTGATGGAAAGATACACAACCTAGGAAAGGTACATTCCACAGTTGAACAAGAAATATTCATCAATTTTTTTCATGAATGTAATGATATAATTTCTTAAGGACATATGAAGATCTAAAGGGGCTTGACCATAGTTTAGCTTAGAATACCATAGAGTTAGATCCTAATACAAATCTTGTTAGAAAAAAATAGAGACCAATTAATCCCAAGATATATCCCTTAACAAGGAAAGAGCTATCAAAGCTCATAGAGACTAACATTATCTTCTCTATTAAATAATCCTCAAGGGTAGCTAACCTTGTTCCAATCCAAAAGAGGAATAGGAAAATTAAATTATGGGTAGACTTTAGGGATATCAATAGAACCTCACTTAAAGACCATCATTGCCTTCCTTCCATGGAACAAATCTTGTCCAGGGTTAGTGGATCAGAAATATTTTCATTCTTCGATGGTTATTCAAATTATAATAAGATTTTTCTCCTAAAATTAGAGCAATAGAAGACTACATTTACTACTAAATGGAGAACTTATGCCTATTGTAAAAAGTCATTTGGGATAACTAATGTAATTGCTAGATTTCAAAAAGCTATGGGCATGGCTTTTAAAGGTGTATTAGCAAAATTTGTTCTTGTATACCTTGATGATATAATTGTTTTTTTAAAACATGCAACAAACCATTATGACCATCTTGAACAAGTGTTTATAAAATACAAAGAGCATAATGTGTCACTAAATTCAGTAAAGTATGTGTTTTCTGTTGATCAAGGAAAGTTATTGAGGCACATAGTATCAAAGGATGGCTTGGGCATAGATCTATAAAGAGTGGAAGTAATTCTTTCTCTTCCACTCCCCAGTCACAAAAAGGGATTACAGAGTTTCCTTGGTAGGATCAACTTATTAAGGAGGTTTATCCCTAGTTTGGCTACTATGGAAAAACCTCTCACATATATGTTGAAGAAAAATTTAGTCTTCATTTGGACCAAGGAAGGGAAGGCTAGAATTGAAGACATCAAACAAGTAATTGCTCAAGCTGTCACTCTTGTCAATCCTAGTTTTGAAAGGATTTCATCCTCCCTAGCTTTTGAGGGGAATCAAGAATTTTAGTTGTCTTAACGTAACTAAATAATAATAATTTTTTGTGGCCCATTGATTTCTTTAGTGAAGTACTAAAATATTATGAGCTTAAGTATATCTATGTAGAGAAGCAAGTCCTCGCTATCATTAGGGCATTGAAGAAGTTTAGACACATATTGTATCACTAGGGTCATGGAGTATGATGTCAACATAAAGATCACAAATTTGGTAAGAGATAGGCGCCTTTGTGAACATATGGTATCACCATTTGAGACACCTTTAGAGGCTACCCTTATATTTCAAGATGAATAATCAGTGAATGATAAAAATCAGATTAGTTAGATACATGACATGACCACCTTCTTGAGAGGAGGTAGATATCCTAGTGGCCTAAATAGAACTAAAAGGAGAAACTTTAGGTTGAAATCCATTCCTTATGTCTTGGTGGATGGTATAAGTTTTAGAAGAAACTCCAAAAAAGTCCTACTAAGATGCCTAAATAAATATTAGGTCATAAAACTGCTAGAAGAGTTTCATGATGGCCATTCAGGTGGCTATTTCTTTTCCAGGACAACAACTCTGAAGATAATGAGGGCCTATTATTATTGGCCAACCCTATTCAAAGAATCACATGAATGGGTGAAGAGATCCAATAAATATGCATTCTTCTTAGGCAAAAAAGATGTTTTTCACTTCCTCCTCACCCTATTCAAATATATTAGACTTTTGCGCAATGGGGTTTGGATTTCATTAGTCTAATTAACCCACCTTCTAGTGCTAGTCATAAATGGATTATGGAAACCATAGATTACTTCACCAGATGGATAGAGGCAGTATCTTTAAAGGATGCCACAAAGAATTAAGTTTTGGAATTACTTGATGTAATTAAAACCAAATTTGGCACCGACTCTACCATCATATCTAACAATGCCAAATCATTTGTCGGAGCTCAAATTAGCTCTTGAGAAATTGAGAATGAGATATATTTGAAGAAAAGAAAATTTTTAACCCTAGGGTAATGACTAAGATGATTCCTCCAACAAAAATCTCATCAAAATAATCAAAAGGACAATTGAAGACAATCAAAGGTCTTGGAATGTAAATTTGAGGACAACATTATAGGTTGATATAATTAAACCCAAAAGAGCAATTGGAAACTCGTCGTTCATGTTGGTATATGGAAGAGAAGAAAGACTTCCACTATCTCCTTAGTTTTCCTCTCTTGAACCAACATATCACCTTGTTACTCCAATTGTGCATTGAAGTTGTCATTAGTTATCAAGCATAGATAATGGACAGACGCTAATAGGGTCACAATAGGAAAGTTAGTATATTCACCAAAGTGCAGAGTTAACCGAGACCATTGATCATGCCCAGAGTTAACCAAGTACAATGATACCTGAGCTAATAGACTTTACCGAGCAGTAGACAACACTGAGCTACACAGTATAACCGAACAAGTAGTATAACCGAGATACACAGACTACGCGGAGCATCGAGAGACAACAATAATCGAGTGGACTAGAGGCCACATAAAAGTTTGTTATGGCACATTATTCTATGTAACAACATTTTTGCTGACCTAGATATCAGTTTACACATTTGAGGAGAACATTAATTATGTATATACAACATTAATTGTTTATGTCTCCTATGTTAGATGATCAAGGTAAATTATGTACATCGTTGATCTTAGGGTAGGGATGTAATTGTAAAGCCCTAATTAGGTCATATTGTTTGATATATAAATGTTTAGGTTTCAAATTTTTTAATTTATGTTGATCAAGAAATCATCAAGTAGCCGCCATACTACAAACATCAGAGATCAGACAAGGATTTTAAGGACAAAGACTACATTGCAAAAATCAGTTTTTAGAACTAAGGCAAGGCTACCGAGCAGACCAGAGTAGAAGGTATTATCATTCACATTGAGGTGATATGTTTTGAAAGTACTTAATGGATCTGTATCAGCAATATTGAGATTGTATATGTTTTAGATCAAATTTATGTTACTCTCTAACAATTGTAATAGACCTCCAAAATCTCTTAACATAGTAGACTTAACCATCTTATTGTAAATCTCTTAACCGAGTGCACACACAACTTGTGTTACAAAATCCTCACGTGAGGTAGATCTAATTGATCTCATTGTTACTCCTAATAGGGTAAGATCATCAGAAGCGATCATTCTTTATAAGCTTTAACAAGCTACTTTATTTACTGCAGTAGTGAAGTTTTGTGGGTCTCATCCCCACCACATTTTTTACCTTCTAATAGGGGTTTTATGCGATACCAAAATACTAGTGTCATGAGTACTTAATTTCATGCATGTGTATTATTTATTTTACATGCATTTACATTTTAGCAGTGATACTATATGTTTGGTGTATGCAATCTACTCAATTGATTAATATAGAACAATGGTTACAAAGAATTGATTAAAAGTTGTTAAAGGGTACTAATTCACCCCTCCCCTCTCAGTACACACCCTTTCCATTATCCCAAAAATTGGTATTAGAGATAGTTCTCTTGGTTTGAAGGTTTAATCACTGAAGAGAAAAGATCTTACGATGGAAAGGTATACACTTGATAAAACTATTGAGAATCAGAAGTTACAACTGCAGATCTATGTCAAACAATACAAGGAAGCCAAAGAGAAACTCAGGGAGATGTTGATTAAGAGAAAGGAAATGGCACTTCGCTGTCATGAGATTGATTTTCATGAAGAAGAGATTCATGACCCATTTGACACATCTAGATCTGAATCTGGTAGCACATATGATGCATCTAAAGGAATCATATCAAAACTATCTAAGAGCAATCAACAACTTACTGAAGAATTGAAAGCACTGCAGATCATACAAGATACACAAATGGTTAGAATGGTTGAAGTCTTGAATGATGCAAAGAAATATGAACAAGATAGAAACATGGTTGTTGATGATAGAAGACAAATGACTAAAAAGTTACAAGAGAAAGAAACTGAGATATTGAGACTTACTGAACATTACTTTGAGATCACCAATCAAGTGGTTGCTATGAATCATGAAGCAAACTAAGTGAATAATGAACTTGCAAGAAGAATAGAATATATTGGTGTATTGAAAGAAGAAAATGAAAAATTGAGAAATAAATTGAATATTTTACAACAACATAATGGAGTGATTGAGAGATCTGAAGAAAGCACTAAGAGAATGGATGAATTTCTAAACTATCAAAGAAGACTGAACAACAATACAAGATTAGGGTATATCGAGCAAGGAGAATCATCAAATCAAGATGAACAAAGGAATGTATACTCAAGCCCAAAGCCCAAGAAGCCCTCTTTCCATCACTATGGAAAACCAGGCCACACATCAAATATTTGCAGAAGCAAAGCAAAAGGTATTCCTAGAAACCCTCCTAAATTTAATGGTATTTGCTATAATTGTAATAAACATGGACGTCAGGCACATGAGTGTAGATCCAAGTTGAACAAACTATAGAAGGAACCATACATGGATAAATACTACCAAAATTGCAACATGCATGGTCATACATCACAAGCATGCAAAAAGAACACAAAGAAAACCTAGAAGCCTAAAGGACAAGAAAAGGTAAATCAACTGAGAAGACAAGGTAATGATTATGCATGGGATTATAACACTTGGAGTAGTTGTAAAACATGTGGTAAATATGGGCATATAACAAAAAATTGTATGAGACAATAGAAAACCAAGTCTAGGAAATGGTCAAACTATGGAATGTCATGTTCTCACTATCACAAAGTCGGTCACATATGCAGAGATTGTGCAGACTGAATAAATACTTATGGTAATGGAAATATAATTGATGAAATTGTGAGGATCAGAAATCAAATGTGGAGAAGAGCATCAAATGATAATGGAGGACCAAGAACAATAATCGATGACACCTCATCTAATGGATTAGGTGGATCCACAGTCTCCAACTCAGCAATATAAGCAGGTAAGGAATTGATGACATGTAACTGATTGAATGTTTGATAATGTTAAGTTGAAGATGATGCAAGACATTAAATTAGTTAATGGTTTGTATTTTCATTGATGTCAACTTGATATAATTTGTACGGTCATGTACATAATGCCAAAGACTTCAGAGAATCAATGGAACAAAGATTATGCTTTCAGCAATGCATAAAAGTCAAGTATTCACTAAGTGACAGACAACATCGATGGAGTGCACACCATTGGTAAAGGCAAAGTAGAAATCATAGTGATGCCCGACGAGCAAAATATAGTGTTGCCCGACGAAGTATAATCCAATGATACCCGACAAGCAGAAGACAATGTTGCCTGACGAAGAAAAATCCAATGATGCCCGACGGACAGAGATCCCGAAGCTAACTGGAGTTACATCGACGGAACTGGCAGTTGTCACTGATGACGAATTTTAGAGTTGACCAACAAAATAGAGAGTTAAGAAAATGACAAAATATCTAGTTGACAGAGCTTAAGGATAGACTTAACTAGTTGTTTTATTTGTTTTATTCACCCAGAGTTAAGTAATTGATTTATAGAAGATTTGCACAGTTGGCAAGAAGATAACTATGAGATAAAACAGGAGTTAAAGTCGTAAATCAGATTGCCTGGATTGTTTTTCACGCCAAGAATCAAGAATTAAGGAATATCATGTCTATATAAGAGACAAGCATAATTCATTTTTGCAAGCAATCAGATACACAGGGAGTGAATAGAAAAAGGATGTTGAAGAGAAGCTGATGAAGGATAACTTCATATAGTCCTGATCAATCAAGTTGAAGGATAGCTAAGGAATTCTGTGGACACCAACGAACAGTGAAGCACATCATCACATAGCAGAAAGTGTGGAGCACAAAGAATTGAATTGATACATTGATCAGAGAGGTATTGTACTTAAATGGATCTGAAAATCTGTAATTCAAGTTGCATTAGAAACAGGTCATTGTGTTTCAGTTTAACCATTGAAGCATTAAGTCTCTTAACAGAGCAGGACTTAACCATATTCTATAATTGAGGTATATCCTAACAGATTTCCAAAAATATTGTCATGAAGATAACATTGAGTGCCTGATACCGGAACACAGTCTAAGAAGCAGGCTAATGCAGTTAGGTAGCACTAGATATTCCAGATACCTATTGTGCCCATAGAGGTTGATCAATATTGGTAGCATATACATGCCAGATATCAAGTGACATTCTATTATCAAAAATCCTCTAACAAGGTCACACTTAACAGTGTGTTTGTAACCTTT
>MU223961.1:835660-884045 GCA_018584345.1 Thuja plicata | reverse complement strand
TACATCTATATACAGAAAGGTATATATCAGAACCGAGCACCAGAGCATATTGTTGTATTGCTGATGGATAAGGGAAATTCAAGGAATATATTATGGAAAGAAGAAAATAGTTGTTTGACATAAATGTTAGATATTTGTAAAATATTTGTTTGGAATTGTTGTCAAAGGGAGAGAATGTATCCATATTATCATTAGAAACTATTCATTATCAGATTACTCCAAACAGGGAGAGATCATATCCATAGGGACAAAATTTGTATGAAGAAATCATATACAAAAGGATAGTTGTTGACAAGAGACAGAGACATGAAAGAAGAAGAACAGTCAAAAGAGAGAAATTGACACTAAAAGAGAACACAACACATCAGATGAAGAAACATAGAAAGCTGCAAGAATCAAATCTAAGCTAATGCAGAGCTTACTGACGGTCAGACATTTTTATCGGTTATCAAAATAATGTGTTTGGTAATTTGATGAATCTCAAACAAATGTATTTCATATTGTATTAGAAATAGTATAGTGTGATAATATAGTATGTTTCCATCAATGCCAAAGGGAGAGATTGATGACATGTAACTGATTGAATGTTTGATAAAGTTAAGTTGAAGATGATGCAAGAAATTAAATTAGTTAATGGTTTGTATTGTCATTGATGTCAACTTGATATCATCTGTACAGTCATGTACATAATGCCAAAGACTTTAGAGAATCAATGGAACAAAGATTATGCTTTCAACAATGCATAAAAGTCAAGTATTCACTAAGTGACAGACAACACCGACAGAGTGCACACTATCGGTAAAGGCAAAGTAAAAATCATAGTGATTCCCGATGAGCAGAAGATAGTGTTGCTTGATGAAGCAAAATCCAATGATACCCGACAACGAGAAGAAAATGTTGCCCGACGAAGCAAAATCCAATGATGCCTGACGGATGGAGATCCCAAAGCTAACTGGAGTTACACCGACAAAACTGGCAGTTGTCACTGATGATGAACTACAGAGTTGACCGACAGAATAGAGAGTTAAGAAAATGACAAAATATCTAGCTAGCAGAGCTTAAGGATAGACTTAACTAGTTGTTTTATTTTTTTTATTCGCCCAGAGTTAAGTAATTGATTTAAAGAAGATTTGTACATTTGGCAAGAAGATAACTATGAGATAAATCAGGAGTTAAAGCCGTAAATCAGATTGGCTGGATTGTTTTTCACACCAAGTATCAAGAATCAAGAATTAAGGAATATCATGTCTATATAAGAGACAAGCATAATTCATTTCTGCAAGCAATCAGATACATGGGGAGTGAATAGAAAAAGGATGGTGAAGAGAAAATGATGAAGGATAACTTCATACAGTCCTGATCAATCAAGCTGAAGGAGAGCTAAGGAATTCTGCGGACACCAATGAATAGTGAAGCACAACATCACAGAGCAGAAAGAATTAAATTGATACATTGATCAAAGAGGTATTGTACTTAAATAGATCTAAAAATCTACAATTCAAGTCGCATTAGAAATAGGTCATTGTGTTTCACTTTAATCATTGAAGCATTAAGTCTCTTAACAGAGCAGGACTTAACCGTATTCTATAATTGAGGTATATCCTAATATATTGCCAAAAAGATTGTCATGAAGATAGCATTGAGTGTTCGATACCGACACATAGTCTAAGAAGGATGCTGATGCAGTTAGGTAGCACCAGATATGCCAGATACCTATTATGCCCATAGAAGTTGATCAATATTGGTAGCATATACATGCCAGATATCAAGTGACATTCTATTATCAAAAATCCTCTAACAAGGTCACACTTAACAGTGTGTTTGTAACCTTTAATAGTGTTGGCTCCTAACAGGGTTCACTTCAGAAGAGTGATAATTTGGGGTATCGGTCCCAATGGTTTTTCCCTTAACAGGGTTTCCACATTAAAATCCATGTGTTATGTGTGTATGGTTTATTACTTTACTGTTTTACATTTCACATATGCATTTTTGGATTGATTGGTAGACTCTGCATATTTACTGAGTATCGGTAAATAGTTTTACTGCTTATCAGTTATCAAAGAGAATAAGGACAGACAAGGTAAACCGACAGACAGTCAAATATTATAAGTATCTCATGGAATGAATCTTGTAGGGACTTAATAATCTAAGATTTATTTGATTGGTGGTTAAATATAAAGGATAAATTTGAGGCCACTGATTCACCCCCCCTCTCAATTATTACTAACAGGAATTATGTTTTGCAAAGCTATATCCTACATCAGTTCCTATATTCATTACACATATGCCAAATTAGCATGAATTGAGGTGCACTATGGTATTATACTTTTGATTGCTTTGATCATGTTGAGCCGATTAATATGTACCAAGTTAGAACTATCAGTCGACAAAAATTTGAAGAGACAACCGAGTTGTTATGGTAACCAAGTAAATGGTATACTCACTGAGCTGAAACAATGTTAGTGTTAATTGAGCATAATGTTTGTTCACCGAGCGATTGGTGAAAAGCATTTATTGCACCTCCCTAAGTCATTTTCTATAAATTTGATTGATGTGAACTCATTTATTCACACCGCGATCACATAGCAGAACAGAGAAAATAGAGCAGAATTACAGCAGAGCATTTTTGAGCATTCTATAGAGATTCAAGCACACTCCAAGCATACCAAGGTTAGTCATTGCACATTCTTCTTTACCCGAGTCATTCAAACACTTTCACACTAGCCCTAAACTAGAAATCATGACATCAACATCTCAAACCATGAAAGCCAAGATGGAGAAGGATAAAAAGATTTTTTTGGTAAAGAACTCCACTTGTAGAGAGCTGCATTATAAGATCCAATCATAGGTTACAACGCAACTAGATGACAAAGGTGTGTTTTCATCGATCTCACCTAGGGTTTTATTTGTCCAAGACGTGTGTGCCTAAATTTACTGCAAATTAGGTGAAATCAAGGATTTTGAAATCATGTCGACTTATCAGTCACTATGAACAGATGGAAAGTTGAAAGAACATCATAAACATCTAGAGGTTAAAGTTACCAATGCCCTAAATTTCCCAAATGTATTTAGGACCGAGTGGATCCGCATTGTTCTGAGTAGAGTACATGAAGGAAAGCTCTAGCTAGATGAGTCCAAAAAGATAACAAAGGATGTTATTCATACCGTGACACAATATCCCATATGTGATAAATCCAAAGCCCTAAGGCACCCACCAAGAACCAAAATAGAGAAGCTAATAGGATTTGAATGGGACACTAGAGGTCTAAAGATCAATTGCATTAGTGATCTTGAAATGAGGTTTGGTGCATATGTCATTGGCTACAACATATTCCAGTCTAGCAAAATGAACAACATTGCTTGCAGAGCTGTTGACATAGCCTATAAGATTGTTAAGAAAGGAGTACAATATGATCTCTCTGAGCTGTTGCAGAGGTAATTTGAAGAAAACATGAAGACCATCAGATCAGCATGGTCAAATACATGTAAGTTTGGTTCCCTACTACTATGCACATTCTTCTACCTACAAAATTTCTTTCCATCCGTCGATACAGTTAAATGAAAGTTCAACCAACCAATTACAATACAAATCAATGATACGTTTACAAGCCTAGGAAAAAAATTTGAACTAGTCATGAATGACTCTTTTACTAAGTTTAAGGCTAGGATGGAAAAGAGGACTAGAATTCCACTACAATTGGTAGATAAGTACAAAGATGATATATGTTTCATAGTAGACACTGATACTACTCTAATCAAGGAAGTACAACCAAGGAAAACATGGATACCTTAGTTAGAATATGAATTAGATATTGATAGTGCATCTCAGGCCATTAAAAAATTATTGAATGAGCCTATTGACAAATCTTCCATGAGATTTGGCACATTTAATGAAGCCCAGACCCGAATATCTATCGGTCTACAAGTACAAAAGATGAGCAGGAAAAAGACAAAGATTGTGAAGAAATTAAAGAGAAAATTTACTATAACAGATGAAGAATTAGATAAATATGTAGATGGTACCGAGGAGAAGACCTTAGTCGATCAAGACGATGAACCCGAACGTGATGTTGATGCCACCAAATCAAATGAAGAATAAGATAAGGCACCTAAGGCCAAAAAGGGAAAAAGCATAAAGACTGATTCTTCATCATAGACCAGATCATAATTGGTGACTACGGATTCCCAACCTTTGAAGAAAGGTGTAGCACAAATTACAAGGCCCTCACCAAAGTTCACATACCAAACAAGAAAATAGAAGGGTACTACCAAGAATCCAGTACCGAGACAAAGGAAAAGATATGTAAGGAAAAAAGATGACAAGGATGATTCTGATGACAATCTAGATCAATTCAAAGTTGTAAAGAATAAGACACCTCGGACTATTGATGAGATTGCAGAGGCAATCATAATAACCGGACGATTAGGACATCCAAAGATACATGCATATTCTAATTTGACTACCGAGAACAAGGATAAACTTGAAGAAGCAAATCATAGGTATGATGATCAACTTCAAACAAGTTCCAGTTGAATTTTCTTCTTACCTTACTTTTGAGTTATATGATAAGATATCAGCTAGATGGTCCTATGCACATCAAACTGAGAAACATATGAGAGAAGCAGCTCTCAGTCTTATTAAAGTTGACTGCACTATAGAAAAAATAAGTGATATCATGCAGTAATATGCCAAGAATTTTCCTAAGAAGGCACAAGCACTGAATATTCTACAAGGAAATATAAAGGAAGTAGATATTGAGAGCACACGGATATGGAATAAACTACTGAACCCACCAAAGGAAATCCAAGATACAGAGGAAGAGATAGACATTGCATCCAAAGTTGACACTGAGGAAGATCGACCAAGCACAAAACCAATAGATGTTGATGATGCAGATCTTAACAATATATTAGATGAAATTCCTCAACTGTTGAGTAATATGAGTCACCCAGAGATCACCACAAATGACATAACTGAAGATGATACTAATGATAAAGCTAAGGAAGATGAGATAGTTAGAGCAACTGAGACCCTGAATGAACAAGACACAATAGAGGTCGCTTGAGTAAATGTACCAGGCCAGCTACCTATTTTATTACAAGCCATTGAAATAGAGAGTGAAGCATAGAAGAAGACACCCGAGAAGGTTACAGATACAAATGAAGGCAAGGGTGATCAACAAGGTATGTAGACCGAGCATAGTGGTGGAACTACCCAAGGTGATGCACCAAAAGATACCACTGATGCAGAAACAAAAGGTGAAGGTAATACAGACAACATAGATAATACAATAGATACTTCTACTACATATACCAAGTCAGTTATCGAAGCACCTCACCAAGTCATCACACCGAGTTCCGAGAAAGCAAAACTTGAACCTGAGAAAAAAGCTTAATTAGCATTAATTTTATCTCCTTCATCTAGTGTCCAAGGAAAGAAAAAGAAGAAAAAGAAAGGAAACAAGAACGATGTTACTTTAGATGAAATCATAGAGATTCCAGCATGGGATCCAAGAACACTTGATCCAGAAACATTGAATAAATATGGTGAATTATGCACTAGAAAAGTAGCACATGACAAGTTAAGGAAAGAACACAAGAATGAACAAGTCTTAGAAGCTGCCAAGGAGATTCTTCAGCAAGTTGTCCCTGACTTAGCTATCAATGAAACAACCCCCATCATTAATCAAATTGCACTACTCACCGAGGCCATTAAAAAACTTGACATTGATGTCAAGCAGAAATTGGAAGAAAGAGCTGAGAAGAAGATACAATACAAGGTCACAAAGAAGATCAGCCATGCAGAGGCAGTACACAAGGTAACTCTGTTTGAATTTGTGAATGGAATAGAAACTATCATATCTGATGCCATCACCATTGTACAGAAGTTATGCATATTAGATTACTTCACTACTGAGATTAGTGAAAAGATAAAGAAGATCGATCAAGATCTAAAAGATATTGCAAACAATCTATCAACTAAGAAACATGCATTGCAGATGCATTACACCAAAGTACTTCAGAACCAGTGGTTGAGACTAGACCTAATGAAAAAGAAGAGAAAATTAGAGAACAAGTAACTGGGCTATAGGCAACATTACTACCACATTTGGTAATGATGCAAAAACATGTGACATTGGAAAAGAATATGATTGCCACCCCAAAATTGTTAGTGACAGACAACATATATGATATGCATGCTCAACTAAACTTAGAGATATTAACCCTCGAGCATTTAAAGGAGGAATGGGAGAAGCTACTGGAAACTCTCAAGAATACCCATCCTAATATTTTTGACAAGCTATAAGTTATATTCCTTTTGTCATTGTTTTCAAAAAAGGGAGAAACATATGTATATAAGTATAGTACGGGGGATACTATAATCAGGAGGAGTTCATATACATATACCGAGCATGTACAAAGGGGGAATCACTATGTATAATATTGTCCCAACACATCTAAAGCTAACAAAAAATGATGCTATGAAAGTCATGCTAGCTGAGTTAATAGAACTTGAAGAATTTAGAAATCAGGCTATGCATACACTTGAGGCTTGTCAACAATAGGTCAAAATAAATTTTTACAATAAGACTACTAATATATTTTTCAAAGAAGGAGATGTTGTCCTCAAGTGGGATAAAAAAAAATCCAAACCAAGTAGACACTCCAAGTTTGATGCTCTATGGAGTGGTCCTTATATCATTACCCATTGAAAAGTATTAGAGTTAATGAAAACTCAACCCTATAGCTCCCAAGAATCACTTGCATGTAAACTTGTCACAAAAAGAGAGAAGCAAAAGCTATGGAGGCCAGAAATAATAGATCAATGAAAGAGGAAACATATTGAGCAAACAATGGAGAGGAAACCCTCAATACGATAGCATCCTCAGATAAATCACTGAGAGGGTAATAATTACAAAGAGATCAAACCTTATAAAGGTGATTAAAATCCTAAAAGGGAGAAACCCAAGTTGCATGATAATAATTAATAAAAAATAATTATTACATGCCTAAAGTTTAGCTTAAGAAAACTAGAGATAATAAGTGACTTAATAATTAAATCAAAATGATTTAATTAATAAGTGAATCAACTTATTACTCTAACACCCCCTTAAGATAAACTTAGGGAGAAGCTAAAAACCTAGAAACAACTACTGAAAGCAAGAAATGGATCCCAACAACATAGCCTAATCAAGTACCCTAGTACAATAAATCTTTGTAAAGATGAGAAAAGGAGAAAACCCAATGGGAAAAACCCCTCTCCAAAAAGAGATGAAAACTAGTGAAGGACTAAAGAAGCCTCCAAACTAGAGAATGTCCCAGGAAATAGGAACAAAGGATGAACATGAAGAACACCACTAAAGCATGAAGCTGTAAACATTGTTGAAGAATAATTGTTGGGACCTCCATTGTAATAGAACATGATCAGGTAGAGAAGACTGTAATCTGCATGAGTTCCCTTAAATGACACTACTCAAATGAGGATGACAAACAAATGCAAACATTAGAACTCGAAGATATAGATGGAAAAAAACCAAAGTCTAAAGAATTGATCAAAAGATGGAAGGATGCCTTGAAAACATGAATGAAAGAGTGTCCTTATGGTAAATGATCCATCTCACTGAAATGCATAGGTACCTAGCCATGACATCCACCTAGTACATAGGAACAAATATTGAATACATAACTCAATCCATCAAACGAAGGAAGCATTAGAACCAACAAGAGATACCCCCATAATCCTGAGCATGGAGAGGCATGACAGGTACAATATCGAAAGAGACTTCCAAGAACAACTGCATGACAAAGAACCAGGAACATAGAAAGTGTTGAAGAAAGTACAAACACATATAAAGGATGGTATTGTGGAAGGATCACTCTCTTAACACATATCATGAGGCTAATGTCGTAGAAGGAATACACACTTGACAAAGGTAGATCAAACCCCCCATGACACTTTATAATGAAGTGCGAGTACAAACAAGCACAAAATGTGCAAGATCCCAAGTATGCAACAGATGACACTTTATCTCAGTGTGTTTGCAAAAAATAAATGCTACAGAAATAGATGTCTACAATGCTCAGGAATGATAGAAAGCTATAAGAACATATAACAACTAAAAAGGAGTCATCCCATGTAAAGAAAATGATCCTAGGACCTGAAACATCCAAGATATTCACCAGGTTGAAAAAAATAAAAAACCTGAATCAAATGTACCTAGAGAAGATTCTAGAAATGAGACCCATACCTCAGTAAATATCATAGAACCAGCTTTCCAACGATATGCATAAGTCAGAAAACGGAGCCTAGATGAGCAAGATATAGCTCTCGGAGTGCAAAAAGGAGCTCTAACTTTAATTGGAAAAAATAGCTGCAAGACAAAAAATTCAGAAAACCATATCTGCAATAAATGCTCAGGTTTGAAACCAACTTTCCAACGACATCACATTTTCCCAAAAACACCTCCGTTTTCTCAAGATACAAGCAAAAAATTAACAGGAGGTCAAAACATGAAGAAATCCAAGAAACCTTTGTTAAATATGGTGGAGCCCCACTAAACTGGATATTTCCTCCAAATATGGCATTATTTCCAAAATTTGGTAGATTTACCAAGATTTTTTTTCCGCTGCCTCTGAAAATGTGCCCAAAAAAGGGTCATACAGTTTTTTTTTTTTTTTGGCCTCTGAATGCAAGTATGTCCAAATTGGATGTGCCTTACATGAAAATAGGGGTTTTGGGGCCTTTTGAGTGCAACCTTGAGGTTTGTTTGAGCCCAAAGTGCTCCAAAAACAAAATCCCCCCATATCCACAAAAATCTGAAATTGTAAACCTCTTGAAAACATAGATCTGAAGAACAAGGCCATATCTCTCATTAAGAGAATATGTGCATGAAGATCTGGAGCTCTCATACCATATTGAAGTTGATGAAAACTCAACCCTATAGCTCCCAAGAATCACCTGCATGCAAACTTTTCACAGAAAGAGACAAGCAAAAGCTATGGAGGCCAAAAATAACACATCAATGAAAGATGAAACATATTGAGAAAACAATGGAGAGAAAACCCTCAATATGATAGCATCCTCAGATAATTCATCAAGCGGGTAATAATTACAAAGAGATCAAACCTTATAAAGGTGATCAAAACCCTAAAAGGGAGAAACCTAGGTTGCATGATAATAATTAATAAAAGAATTAATTATTACATGCCTCAAGTTTAGCTTAAGTAAACTAGAGATAATAAGTGACTTAATAATTATATCAAAATGATTTCATTAATAAGTGAATTAACTTATTACTCTAACACAAAGAGGCTAATGTGTTCTAATTGTCTAGGCTTAGTGATGAAATCCTTCCCATCCTAGTCAATTGGATGCATCTCAAACATTGCTTTTAAATAAGTCTAAAGACCTTGTATATATTAGATTATTTGTTTTTCATTTCAAAAAGTGCATGTGCACAAGTTGTCATCCTCTTGGAGATGGAAAAATTTTGATCCTAAGTTTAGGTTGTAGAAAAGTGATAGAAGAAAAGGAATTGCAATGAGGATATTGAGAATGTTGTACTCAAATAAACCTATTTTCTATTTGTTCCTTCCTAAACCTCATTTCTCAATGGATAGATTGGGTTACTATTCATCATGCTTAGCAAGCAAGCATCCCACAAAAGTAAATAGAAATGTTGGCATTGTACACCACCCTTAGCCTATCTCATATATCTAATCTAAGATAATTTTAACAGGCTTATGGCCATATGTAAAGTACCCCTAAAACCTAAATTCTAAAGCCTTTCATCCTTCATGTCATAATTGCCTTGCCAATTTATATTATTTAAATGTCTAAGTCTTAGTTCAAAATTGTGGTATCGGGCTTGACAAGTAGCTCTAGAGCTGGTGTTAGGGCCCGACATAAATGATGGAACTTGAATACTTCAAAGGGGTAAACCTAAGGAAAATTAAGTTTAGTTTAAAATCAAAGTTTCAAACCTGACATGCTGTTTAAGAACTCCTATCACAATCTGAAGTTAAATTAAAACTTAAAAGGAAGGAAAAGGCAAAGTTAAGTGATACGAAAACAAGTTTGGAATGCAAATTTAAGACCTAACAAGTAGTTACAGAACCCTTTTTGAGGCCTGACGCTCGAAATGGAACTAAGTTCGTAGCCATAAGATGGATGTGTTCCAAGGATGTTGTTAGAACCTGTTGGAAGTTTTATATCTTCCTATAAGAATTTTGTGTCTGAGTGGCACTTCCAAAACTAAGTGTAGTCCTTTTCATATTATCTTTTGTGGGTGGTAGAAGATTTCAAGCATTAAAGGCATACCTTTTAGGTCTTCTTAACCTCTAATGAGCATGTGATTGGCATATGAAAGTGAAGCATATCTGGCGTTGAAGAGGTTCTATTATGGTCTCTTCGATCCCCAATGAATGAGAAGTTATAGCCAAGCAAATAGTCAAGTTATTAAAGACAGATCAACCTGTTGGGTATATTTCCAGTTTTTTGAGTCTTGCTAAAAAAATTTGGTTCCTAGTGTCAATTGTGCCTAAAAATGTTAAAGTCTGTTTGAATGTACCATTAAATTTTCCTCCTAATGTCTGTTTTCCAAGTAATGAAGTACAAAATTGTTGAGAACCCTAAGCCCTAGGTTATTTGTGTTGTTTCCATACAAAAACCCTAGATATTCTTAACCTGGTTCTAATTTGAAGTTACTTTTTATCGAGTAAATTAAGTCTTATAAGCCATGTGATTTTTAGCCTCTGCCTTTATTTCCTAATCTCGCGATCAGAACTGAATATTCCATTTGATTAAGTGACTTGGCACAAGATTTTATCTCTTAATCTTGAGATAAATGGAATATTTTCTAAGTCATTCAAAGATTAAGCGCAGACGGTTGATCTTGATCTGATCATGCGGTTAGCGCATGATTGCTAGATAAATATGAAGTTGGATCAAGGATTCAGAGAATTAGTGACAACCGTGGATGCAGAAAAGATTGTGTGGCTAGCACTAGATCTTGTGAATTAACTCAAATTACAAGAATTATTTAGTGACTTGGAGATTGCTCAGTCGCGTAATCTCATAATATAACCCGAGGTCAAGACAGAGTTCATTTTTTCTCTGTCGAGTGATCTCTAGAAGAAATCAGAGTTAAGTGAAAGATACAGAGATTCAACGAGGATCGTTGATCTCCTCCAAGATGAGTGGCATGATCTCCAGACAAACCTCAATGTCAAGGTTTTCTTCAAAGATTAAGTGATAGTCATAGATCTTGTTATATCTTTATCTTGATCATGTGGTTTGCGTATAATCTCCCAATTAACTCATGAGTTAGTAAATATTTCAGAGACTTGGAAATAAGGCTAGTCATGGATTCTCTAGATAAAAATGAGGTTAAGGCTAAGTCAAGTAAATTTTATTCTGAGATTCAGAGATAGCTTAGTCGCATGATCTTAGAAAGAAAGTGTGGTTAAGAAGATAGTCTCAAGATTCAGCGCAGACCGTTGGATTAGAGAAGAATCAAGGGATACCATGTAATCTTGAGAAGAATTGATAAAGTATAGAAAGGTTGAGAGATATAGCGCTGTCATTGATCAAGAAAATATTTGAGGGCTGGCGCGTGATCCCCAAACATAACCTGAGTTAGAAGAATTATTCAGCAACTTGTAGATTTGCTCAGTCACTGAATCTCAAGAAAAATGTGGTCAGTTTTGGTTAAGTTAGAACCAAGTCAATTTTTTTTTGATTAAATCTAGCCATTGATCAAAATAGAGATGTGTTCCTGGTGTTGAATTGCTAGAAGAAGTAAAAAATTCTTAAGTTATTAAGCGATTAAGAGATAATAGCTAAGATGCAGACACATGTGTAACTGGCTAAGAGATCTGTGGTGTTCATGAAATATCTGAATAAATCCAAGGTCAATCAAATCTTTCAAAAATTGTGAGATAACCTTAGTTGCGTGATCTCATAACAAACTGGAGTTAAGACCAAAGATTGGGAGATTTAGCACAGGTAATAGATTTAAAAGAAGATCAAGGGTAGTCGCATAATCTCCAGACAAATTGAGCAAGTACATAATGATTCAAAGACTCAGCGCAAGGAATAGATCAAGATCTAATCATGTGGTCTACGCGTGATCTCCAAATAAACTCAAGGTAAAGTAAAACATTCAATGACTTTGAGTTTTCTCATTTGCGTGATCTCCAAATGAATTAAGGTCAAGTTAAGGCTAAAAGATGAGTTGACAAGAGAGATCTGAACCGTTGATGTAACTTAAATCTAGTGGTGTGTGCATTATATCTGAATAGATCCATGGTTAGGTGAAATGCTCAGAGATTTAGAGACTTAGTTAGTCACGCAATCTCCAAATAGACTCAAAGTTAAGATAGGGTTACTCTTTTTCCTTGTCGCGTGATCTCTGAATGAACCTAAGGTTAAGAAGAAATTTCAACAACTCAGCGAGGATCGTAGATCTTACATCAGATGAACGGCTAGCGCGAAGTCTCCAGATGAAACTTGGGTTAAGATAAATATTGAGAGACTTAGAGATCTTTCAGTTGCTGAATATCCAAATTTGAATCATGGTCAAAGTAAAGCCTAGTAAGGTTTGTTCAGTGATTCAAAGATAAGAAGGAACAAGTTACTCAATATTAAGAAGTAAATAAGATGCTAAGTAAGGTTAAAATGATTGGCCAGCACGTAATCTTAGAACAAAATTGGAGTTAAGAAAACTGTCTAGCGACTTAGAGATGACCGTTGCTGAAGAAAAGATTGTGTGGTTGGCACTAGATCCTGTGATGTAACCTGAGTCAAAGAAAAATCTTAGCGACTTGGAGATAGAGTAGTCACGTGATCGCCAGATAAACCGTGGTCTAAGTATGGTAAAACCTTAAGGGTTTGCTCTCGCGCTATATCAAGGAAATATTATGAAAAGATAGGGCCTATTAAAGAAAAAATATTCTAACACGATACAAGTAATCTGATGAGCTATGAAAAGCAGTAAAAACTTGCCAATCATATATCATGTCGAGCCTTTTTGCATAAAATAAGGATTTAAAACTGAAAAAAGCACTCATGACTCTTCCAAAAAGGCTATTCAAATTTAATTACATGTCAACTTCAGGTGCCACAGATAGGAAATAATTGATGTCAAGGCACATAGAGTTATGGCAGAAGTGATTGAGCAATGGTTTCCAGGTTCTCGACTAGACTGGTGCATTCAATTTTCAATGATAAATAGATGCAACCTTTGTACATTTCAGATTAGCAAAGTTTTCAAAGTACAAAGCTGAGAAATTGCGTGAATTTAGAGTTTTCTGGTTACCATTTATTCAATTACTTTTATAGTAATAGGGACAAACGAATTCCCATATCAAACCCTTTGACATTAGGTTTGGCTAAACTAATTGTCCCAGATGTTTTCGTAGATGTAGACCTGTTAATTGAGCTGGCCAGAAAGTATGATCCCATTGCTAGAATTATCAGAAAGGGTGATGAGATAGCCTTGGTTACTTTTGATAGGGCATCTTTCATGAAAGACTTTGGGATATACCATCCCTGTACCACATAGATTGATTTAATCAAGTTACAGAATAAGTATGTCAGAGAGGCCACCATTGTCAGCAAGTTGATCCAGGCTCATGTGCCCAGATCAAATATAAATTACATAGCTCCCCTACCAAATTATGGCGCACCATATTTTTACAAGAATTTGAGCTTCTACGTGATTATATTGCTTATGGGTTGTGTAGGGTGTTGGGAATGGATGGGGGCAGTGAGAGGTTGCCTGCAAAATTACTGATTATTATCCTAGATATTCAAAACTCACATGCCAATACTAACTTTGACTACATCCACTATGTCATTGATAAGATACATCAAGGCCTCATAGATATCCATAAGAAAGCCAACCCTAAGTTCATGCATTATTATATTTTAATGCATTTAATTATGTACTTCAACATCAACAACATGGACACACAAAATTTGAGACCAAGGATGCAGTTCCATGGCCAACCAAACCCTGTACAACTCTGGATTAGGGTTTGGAACTACACTTAAAATGAAAATGAGTACTATGGTTTTCAGAACTGGATTGTACATCCACTTTTAAATTTTCTAGGTCTAAATATAAGAAGGCTGCCAATCAAGGTGCTTCAACTTATCAGACCTTGCCAGTATGTGGAAAAATGGGTAAGAGATCACAATTGGGGAAATTTTTACTGTGAGAGAACCTTTACTTTGATTAGGGTTTATGGATGTTCCCAACCCCTACACATACTTTCATAGTATGTGCCTCCAAGAGTAGCTATAATGGAGTTTATCTAGCAGCTAATGTGGATAGATAAAGAGCACTTGGCTCCCCACAAAAAGGGTACTTTCACTCCCAGGTAGTTCAAGGTTTATAACTTCACCATTGGGAAAATATCCATGGATGTTGTGAATAGATGGATAGGGAAACATAGGATGAGCATAGTGTTGTGTAGGTATGTAGATCCTGAAGGTTTCATTAAGAGTGCAAAGAAGCTGCTAACCCCAAGCACCCCTATTATCAAGGATCATGAGGAATGTATTGAAGAAGACCTTATCAAGAACACCTTGGAAGACGAGGAAGCAACAAGAAGAGCGGAACAGTACCAAGACTTGATAGGCTTGGAGCAACAAATGATTAAAAATGGTATCCCCTTTGGAGGTTTTTTCTGAGGAGTTCCATATTCACAGAGACTCACAAAGATGATTGAGTCATATAATACTCTGTACAATCAACTTGAGGGACTGATTAAGGATAAGGAAAGAGGTCCTAAGAAGCATTCGTCCTCTGAATATGAAGAGGATAGTGAAGGAGGTTACTCAGTACATAGTCCTCCTCCCATGGATCAACCACCTACAATAGAAAAAAGCATAGAAGTGGATCTCATAGAGGTACCTGAGGCTGGGGTAACTAATGAGCCCCCAAGAAAAAAATAAAGAGTAGAGCTAGGGGAACCTTCTCAAGTAAAGACACAAGATAAAAAAAAGGACAGAGTGAGTGCCTTGATCACTGGTGATAGGAAGTACCACCATCAAACAAGAAAGAAGATTAGGGAAGGGAAGAAATTAGAAAGGATATACAAGAAGAAATTGAATTACCCCTTCAGCTATGTCAAGATGGGAGAGAGAGTTCTATCAAGAAGAGTTCCTCAGTGATGATGCCTTCATCACGATAGAAGAATTAAAGAACTTTTTGATTTGGAAGAAGCAACAAGAAATTGAGGCTCAATTACAATTGATAGAGGGTGGCCCTGCACAAAGTGAAGCTTTGCAAGCCCTACAAGCCTACGATCTAGAGAATGAAACAATGAAACCTAAGGAGGCTAGAAAACTAGTTAAATATAGTGGGATGTTGCTTGTGCCTGGGTGGGATTTGGACTCTACATTTATAATTGACCAAATCATGAAACAACCAAAATGCTAAATTGTCTTCTGAGACCCAAGTGGGGGAATGATAAAAGGCTGTGGATATGACCACAAATCTCAGAATTTAGCAATGTGGTCTTTAGCTCTAATGACACAAAATCCATCTCTAGTGAGTATTGAAGAAAAGATGGATGAAGATAAGATTATATGGTCTATCCACAAAACTTAAGATTTAGATATATCCCAAGCTGTTACACACTTTGCACACCTAAATGAGGCAAAAATAGAGAAACTATCAAATAGATACAAAAGACTCTTTGATGAGTCAATTTTTGTGGTGAAGGATAGAGAGGTATGCTTGATTAAGATCAAAACCTTGTAGGGGGAAATTGAAACTTTGAATAAGAAGATATAAGAGGCTCCTAAAGCTCCCCTCACTCCACCCAAAGAAGTTGTGGATGCTCAAACAAAGACCATAGAAGATTTTCCACTTGGAACAAAGCAAGTTGACGAGGATCAAAATGAAGTGGCATTAAATGCCTTGTTGAATATATTATAGCATAGGATAGATATCCTGAAGGGAAAAGTGAACCTTATACACAAGGCTTATAGTAAGCTACCTGGCCTAGAGACAAAGGTCAAAGCCACATTGCAACCTTGGACCCATACTTTGACACTTGGTCAAGTAGGGGATCACTATTTGAAAGATTAGAAGCCCTGCAACCACATAGGACATATTTCCCAGAGATTGTTTGTCAAGTGGGAGAGGTAATTGAAAAAATTGGAACAAAATTGTCTTTCTTTAATGACAAAGATAATCAGATATAGGCAAGGATTAGCATGTTTGGCCTAGATTTCAACAGGTTTATTCCTCCAGTCAAGGGAGAATATAAAAAGATAAAGTTAGTAGAAGAATGGAGAAATGAGTTTGATACTCTATTGTAAAGAAAAGAGGCATTCTTAATAGAATATAGTGTCCTAGATATGGATAGATTCAACAAAGCCTTGGATGAAGCATTCAAACCAGAAGTAGACTTCATGAAGTTTGTTATAGATGTCAAGGCCATAACTAATGCCAGGTGGGAGAGGCAAAAGGTAAAGTTATAGAGCATTAAAAGTTTTAATTGGCCTTTAAAGGTAGAGGTTACATAGTGGGACACCATCCTCAAGCCCAAAAATAAGAAGCCATCAACCATTGACCTGGATGTGTTGGATGAGGAGTAGAATGACACATGGTACCTGATCAATGAGCATAGGAAGGGTAATCATTAGAAAGACTAGTGTAAGTTAGCATGTATTAGTGGTCACTAGGTCTCACAAAAACCTCAAGAGGTTACCCAGATTATCTGCAGACAAAGGTACCAACTGCCAAAGATTTGGAATCATATCAAATCATCTACTCAAGTGTTTTCTCCACCGACTAAATATGTAACTATAATTTTGTCTTCTAGTAAGTTTAGGTTTAGCCTAGCCATCCAAATCTTTTTGCATCCTTTCTCTCTAAGGATTCCAAGATGGCTAGTGCTATCTATATATTGCAAGTGGTAAGATATTTCAAAGGATGGTGAATTAAGAACTACGAGGCTGACTTCTAAAGTTTGTCTATTTTCAAGATTTTTGTCACTCTGAATGTATTGAAGCATAAGTATATTAATAAAATACAGTGAATTTTCCTATTTCACATCAATGATGTCTTCTTGTGTTTATTTTTATTCTCTTGTATCTTTAATTTGTAAGGCATTTTAAATGTATTGGTTATAAGGTAACTGTGCGATTATTTGTAAGTTTCTTTCAAGGAGGGAGTAAATCTTATGAGTAGTTCCAGAGGACTAAATATTTGTGTATGAATTTGATACATGGGTGTGGAAATGAGAAGGTGGTTTGTAAGGCACTCCATCCGAGTTTCATACATGTTTGAATTAATTATTTTCTGTGAATGTATATCTTAATTGACTCTTTGCTCGGGGTTAGGCACTGGTCTAGGTTTTGATAAGTAGTTATCATCATCAATCTAAATCTAAATAATCTTTTAATTTTGTGTTATTAAGAAAATTCATGTTTACCAATTGTATTGAAGGATACATTTCATTTTATTGATTCCTTGAAGAGAGAATCATTGGGTTAGCCTTCATGAGTCTAGAACTCTAAAAAGAAGAAGGATGAGAATCCTTGTTTCACTGTTATTTACTCTTGCCAAGTTCATGGTCTAGCTTGTTAAACTATGCATTAAAATGATCATATTCATTTCCAAGATGTGTTATCAGTTGTTGCAGTAAAAGGAAAGAGACAAATCAATGTAACCCTTGATCCACTATTAAATATTATTGAGAAGTGGTAAACTATGAAAGGTACACCTGCCTGAGTCTGTGGGGCTCAAAGAAGAAGGAGGATTAATCCTCATCAGTTAGACTTTTAATTGTATGAATTAAGAGTTGGGAATCTAAGAGTCAATCATATTTTCTATATTGGGATTCTATAATAAAATTACTAACAAAATGGTGACTCTGTTGGGGATGGAAGTGTAAAAATCTTGTGAAAATTTGCTAGTCATCTCTAAGAATTTAATTGTTCTATTATCATATCATTTTCCCATTTGAGTCACTAAAAAAATGGCAACTCTACTGGGCATGGAAGTGTAACAATCTTATGAAAATTTTCTAGCCATCTCTAAGGAGTTAATTGTTCTATTATCATATCATTTTCCCATTCGAGTCACTAATAAAATGGTGACTCTGCTGGGGAGAAATGAGTGTAAGAAATAAGATTTGCAAATTTCATAGAGACTAATCATCCATGTTTCCATTTCTTGACCAATTTAAGTAATTTTTGTCCCATACTAGTTGTGGGTGGTGACTCTAACTCTGTGCATTCTAGTGTGACTTGCATATTGAAAATACTGAAAATACTTGTGTGATTTAAAATGAGTCAGCAAGGAAACACCAGGTCTTACTATAGAGCTAATCCTAAGAAAGATATAGGAGAGGAGCTCCATACACCTGGGAAGAGATAGTGGTCCAAGAGAGCTGGATCAAGTCATGATTCCCCAAATAATTCAACGGGGAGGATGGAAACCCCTGTCCCTGAAAGAAGGTCATCCTCACCTGAAAGTGTAGAACAATCAAGGACAATAGATCCTTTTGGAGCTTATATACCTTTTGATCCTTTCAGAGATGGAGAGATGACAAATGCAAGCTTCTTCCCTGCACAAGAAACTTAAGAATAATTAGGAGAGACATCTACTGCTGAAACAACATCTTATGATTCTGATAAGTTGAGAGAGGAAGTTCTAGCCTTAAGAAGAAAAAAACATGAACAAGAAGAAGAGATAGCATATGCAATGAAAAGTTGTGAGAAAGAATTGTATGGCTTGTTAACTAAGAGAGAAGAACTCTTGGCAGAGATAAGAAGAAATTAACTTAAGGCTAAAAGCCTAAATGAAGAGGTTAAGGGTCCAAAAATGGATTTGTTTGGTGATCTTGAAGCTCTAAGGCAACAAGTTGCAAATAAAAGATCAAGCTCTAAAAAAGATGAGTTTGAAGGAGAAGTACCTGTCATGAGACACTTGCACCCTCATGAGATTGAGAAAAATGCAATGCTCAAGAAAAGTGATAAAAATGTCTCTGATAAAGGTAAGCAAAAAGCTATTAGCATAAGTATTAATTAGCCTAAGAAAAACAAAACTATCCCTGCAGGAATGTCTCAAGTTGACACAGAACTTGAGCAAGCCAGAAAATCCAAAGAAGATCTAGCCAAGTAACTAGAAAAGATGGAGTTAGAGGCTGCTACACTTGACATGAAGATGATGATAGCTTTCTTGCATTCTACCACCAATACTACTGCAAGTAGCTCTATGTCTGTTTTACTGGGACACAACAACAAAATCCACCAGGTGGTGCTAGTTTAGCTACTCAACAGTCTTGTCCTGGTCCTAGTGCTCAAATCTCTGGTCTAAAGCAAGGAGGCCCTCAACATACTCAAAATCAAAGAGGTGCAATAGGACCAAGTGAAAACAATACTTTGGGAAGTTTCCACAGAAGACCTCTCCATTTTCACAGATACAAAGCTCTTTTCTTTGATGGCATCCTTGATCATCCTAATATGATCCCCAATGAGGTAAGAGATCGAATCCCTAGGTTCACAACAACTAATGTCATAACCTCTAAAGAACATTTGAAATATTTTACAGATAAGATAATTGATTTTGAAATAGAACATGAAGATGTTATTATGAAGCTTTTTGTTCAATCCTTAATAGAAGATGCCAGGGATTGGTTTAGAAATTTGCCTAATGATAGTATAGCATCTTGGGAGGAATTTGTTAAGTCTTTTAGGGAACAATACATAAAACATGTTAACTATAGTTACATTTTTAATGAATTTAACAACATTAAGAAATTCCCTAATGAGAGCATGTCAAATTTTAACAATAGGTTCCAAAAAGCTATGAACAATCTATTCCAAGTGCTAAGGTTAGATGAACAAGTATGTCTAACTACTTATTTCAGTGGTTTTTATGGGAATATGTCCTATCTTCTTAGAGACAAGAACCCTCATACCTTAATAGAGGCTTATAAAAAAACAATAGACATTGTGAGTAATAGGAAAGCCTTAGGGAATATGGGGAAGAGAGAGGATGACAAACTTTGGAAAGAGAAAGGACAAGCAAGCAAGCCTATTAAGGAGGATGATAGGGTTGATAAATTAGTAAATGCAGTGAAGGATCTTACTACTAAGATGGATAATAATGACAAAGGTTTTCATGACAATAAGTACTAGTATGAGAGGTATGATACACACCCTAATATGAGGGATATGCCATACAAAACAAATTGGAAAGATGGAAATCCTATCCTTGAGAACCAAGAAAACCAAAAGACAAAAGAAACCCTTGATCCTTTGAAAAGGAATAGAAAAAACTATGTAGAGAACACTCCTTGGTGTGCTTCTTGCAACATGCCTCACTCTTCCTACCAATGTATGGTAGTGATTCAGGAGCATCTTGGGTCCTTGGCAATCCTACTCAACAAAAAATATGTTTGTTTTATTCTCTAGTTTGTTTGTAGGTTGCTCGAGAATTTCCCTGTTGCTCGGGTTCTATTTCTCAGGCATGCTTGTTCCTGTGGCTCAGGTCCCGTCGCTCAGGCATGCCTATTTATGTTGCTCGGGTTCTGTCGCTCGGGTATGCTTGTTAAATTCCATGTTGCTCAGGTTTCTCTTCTAATGCTCAGGTTTTGTTTCCTATTGCTCAGGGTGTTCCTTTCTCGAGTCTCTCTATTGCTCGGTCAATCTTTACCTCAGTTGTTTATTTTGGAGTTGGATCTGGTGGCCAAATTCTTCAGTTAATTTCTGTGGCTTAATTGATTTGGGGTGCCTCATTGGGATCTATGTGGACCTAAATCTGGGTCTCACGTATGGATTTGAGCATCGACCTCTCTTGGTGGACTCTTTTATATATCTATTTCAATGTTCTTAGTTTTAGGAGGAAGTTTTTGGAAGATATAAGATTAAGAATTGAATAATCTGAAAGGAAGGTCTGTGACCTTGCATTTATGAAGAACAAATTTTAATTCACTGAATGTATATGGAGGAAACCAGGAAGGCCTTACAACCCAACATGTAATGATTTTGATCAATTAATGAAAAAGATCTCTATTGTTTCTTCTCTCACTTTGTTGTTATGGCTTCCACATTATTTCTACAAGCTGGTTTGGTAGTTGTGAGAGCCTTTGGCCCCATCACCTTACCCACTTTACGTCAGGTGGTATTAGAGCATTGTGAGATCTAAGTTCCTTCTTGTAAACCCTAACCCTAGTTGGTATTGTTGTGGGGTAGAAGATTGCGGTTTGACCTACAATTGGAGAGGGATTCAAGATGGTTCATGGGAGGGGAAATGCAGATCTAGGTCTAGCTGATATGCTTAGAAATATGGCTGCTAGATTGGAAGCTATTGAGACAGCCCAACGCAGAGGAAGACATCTTGAAGATATTAATGATGATGAATTAGAAGAGGTTCAAGGTGAAGCTTCACCTGTGCCTATGATGAATCAGGAAGAAGAGAGATTCCTGAGAGCTTTGACAAGTTTGAAATCCATGCCTCAGTTTAATCCTCCTGAGTATAGTGGAAAATTGGATTCTGATGAGTTGATTGACTAGATAACAAAGATGGAAAAGTATTTCGAATATGAGAATGTAGCAAAGGATAAGAAGGTGAAGATTGCAAGCACTAAATTGAAAGTTCATGCATCCTTATGTTGGGAACATCTGCAATTGGATCAGAAGAAGAAAGGTAAAGACAAAATCAAGGTATGGGATAAGATGGTAAACAAATTGAAAGGATAGTTTCTACCTTGTGATTATCAAATTAACCTGATTAGGCAAATGCAAAGTTTGAAGCAGAAAGACAAATCAGTAAAAGACTACACTGAGGAATTCTACAGATTGGACATCAGATCTAGACATGTTGAAGATGAAGTGGAAAGAGTAGCAAGATACCTGAATGGATTGAGAAGTTCCATACAAGATGAGATCAGTTTGGTCAAGGTGGAAAGCATTGAGGAGACATATCAATTTGGCCTAAAAGCTGAGGAGAAGTTGAACAGAAGATATGAACAAAGACAAAGAGGTAGAGGTGGTAGATTCCCTAGAAGAAGAGGTAGATATCATGGTGAAAATAGTAGATCTAAACCAGATAAGTCAATTTCAGACACATCTCAAGACAAAGGAAAGACTGAATGGAAAGGTGGAAGTTCATACCAAGGAAGAGGCAATTACTCCAGAGGTGGTTATAGCAGAAAAGGGTTCTAAGTAACTTGTTACATTTGTGGTGAAGAAGGACATAAATCCTTTGAGTGTACACATACAAGAAAGAAAGGAAGCAGTAGAAGAAATGCATTGGTGCAAGAGGAGTCACCAAATGAAGCTAAGAAGGAAGGAAATCTCATGATCCAAAGGATACTATGGAGCAAAAAAGATAAGCAAGATCCGGTCAGGAAAAGTTTGTTCAAGACTAGATGTAGAGTTGCAGACAAAGTTTGGAAGGTAATTATTGACAGTGGAAGCTCAGAGAATCTGGCAACTGAGGAAATAGTTACAAAGTTGCAGTTGGAGAGGAAGAAACATCTGAAGGCCTATCAGATCTCATGGATCAAGGATGAGAATACATTAATAGTGAGTGAACAATGTTTTGTGAATCTAAAAATTGGAAAATACTATGATATGGTGTTGTGTGATATTATGCCTATAGATTGTTGTCACATTTTGTTGTGTAGACCTTGGCAATATGATAGACATGCTATACATGATGGAATATTGAATATATATTCTATTTGGGTTGATGGTAAGAAGCAAGTTTTGTTACCTTTGGTTGAAGAATCTATTGATGAGATATGTACATCTTTGAAAGTTTGTTTGATGGAAGGCAGACAATTTGTTAAGGATTTGAAAAGAAATGATATATGTTATGCTTTGATTCCTAACAAACCGCGTAAGAATACAAAAGGTGACATTCGTGTAGAAGTTGGAAAGTTCCTCATTGAGTACAAGGAGATAATTTTAGATAATGTACTTGATCATTTACCACCAATGAGAGATATTAGTCACTATATGGATCTGATTCTTAGAGCTAGTATACCAAACAAAGCACCACATAGGTTAACACTGACTGAGAATGAAGAGCTTAACCGACAAGTTCATGAATTGTTGAGAAAAGGTTTGATCTGAGAAATTTTGAGTCCACGTGCAGTACCTGCTATGTTGGCACCAAAGAAGAATGGAGAATGGTGAATGTGCACTGATTCTAGAGCAATCAATAAGATCACAGTGAAGTATAGATTTCATATACCGAGGATGGATGACATAATGGATTGTTTGAGTGGAGCAATATATTTTACCAAAATTGATTTGAAAAGTGGATATCATTAGATCAGATTCAGAGAAGGTGGTGAGTGGAAGACTACTTCCAAGACAAGGGAAGGTTTGTATGAGTGGTTGGTTATGCCCTTTGGTTTAATTAATGCATTGAGTACATTTATGAGCTTAATGAATGAAGTATTGAAGAAATTATTGAATAAATGTGTGATTGTATACTTGGATGATATTATGATATTTAGTAAGAGTAGAGAAGAGCATTTGATGCATATAAGGCAAGTGTTGTAGATATTGAAAGAGGAAAAGTTGTTGATAAATCTGAAAAAGTGTTCCTTTATGAAAGAAGAGCTTGTGTATTTGGGTTTTTTTTTTTTTTATCTCAGCTGATGGTTTGAAGATGGATCCAGAGAAGGTTAAAGCTATACTTAGTTGGCTTACACTTGAAATTGTTAGTGAGGTAAGATCATTTCATATATTGGCAAGTTTTTACAGAAAGTTTATTAGAAATTTCTAGTTCTATTTGTAATGCTATGACTGAGACAATGAGAGGAGACAAAAGAGAATTCAAATGGACACATGGAGCTGATAAGAGTTTTGAATCTTTAAAGCTGAAGGTTTATGAATTACCTGTGTTAGTTTTACCTGATTTCAATAAGGTATTTCAAGTTGAATGTGATGTAAGTGGAAGTGCAATTGGAGCCGTATTAACTCAAGAAGGTAAACTTGTTGCTTTCTTTAGTGAAAAGTTGAATGATCTAAGAGGAAATATTATGTCTATGATCAAGAGTTCTATGCTATTGTTCAAGCTATGAAGAAATGGAGACATTACTTGATGCCTAATGAATTTGTGTTGTATACTGATCATAAGGCTTTACAATATTTGGGTAGTCAGAATAAGTTGAATTAGAGACATATGAAATGGGTAGAGTATTGGTAGAGTTTCACATTTTTGATTAAGCATAAGAGTGGAGTATCTAACCAAGTTGCTGATGCATTTTGTAGAAGGAGATATTTATTGACTGAAAAGAGAATTGAGGTTCTTGGTGTATGCACCCTAAAATGGTCGCCTAGACTATGGACCCCCATTCTTCAATTTATCAAATGATAGAATCAATTTATCAATTTCCTGAATAAATGCTTTGCAACATTTTCAATTCAAATCAATTTCCTTGATCAAATTGTAATTAATTCAATTATTTTAATATTTCTGAAGGTTTGATCATTTTATCAATTATCTTATTTAATTTAAAGAAAACAATCCCTTTTTATTAAATAAAATAATCTTATTTAATTAAAATCTCTTTTAATTAAATAATCTTATCTTATTTAATTAAAATCTCTCTTAATTAAATAATATTATCTTATTTAATTAAAATCTCTCCTTTTAATTAAATAAAATAATCTTATTTAATTAAAAGAAAATCCCTCTTTTAATTAAATAAATAAAACCCCCACTTAAATCCCTCTTTGTGTTGAAAAAGGAAATAAATAAAATAAAAATAAATAAAAATCATTTTTCTTCACACATCTTCCTAAGTAGTGGGCTTTTTGCCTCTTAATCATAGCCTTTGATTTTGCCTTTTGAAGATATGAGCACATAGATCAACCAAGATTTAATCTCCACCATTGCTCATTTCTTTTTGCCTCTTAATCTCTACCGTCCATTGCTCTTTAAAAGGAAAACCTCTCCTTCTCATTTGGATAATCAAGAAATAAAAAAAGAGACACTTTTATGCTATTGTTATGTTGCAAGTTTGGAGAGCAATTTTGGAGGAGAATTTGAGCACTTGAGCTTGGATATTGCAACTTCTCTCTTCTTGTCTTCTTCTCTCATGTCCCCATGGCAATCCATTTAGATTAATTTTGCACTTTCATGTTAGATTAGATTCATGTTTCTTGCATAGATTAATCTTGCATTTGTATTTCCTTTCATAGATTAGTTTGTTTTGATGCATTGTTATCATATAGAATAGCTTCCATTTTCATTTGCATGCATATTTGATGATCATGGAGACTAGCATTCTTGTTTTTCCTCTTTGAATCTCTCATTTTATGGTGTACTTACATGGGCACAAACTAGGTCAATCTGAGGGCCTCCATTACAAACCCTTACACTCCATGAATAGAGAGCTATGAGTCGCCATTCGAGACCTCATTCTTGAGCAATCTTGGATATAATGATTCATAGAAGTGTGACACATTTTTAGCACACATTTTTGGCGTCCACCGTGGGGTAGATCTGGCCTCATTTTTCATTTTTCCTTGCAAATCTATTTTTTTTGTCCGTACGGCTCTGTGACGAAATTTTGCGCGATGTTTTTCTTAAAATGGTGCAAATTTTGGCTTTTCTGTGCAAAAATTCATGCGATTCACAGAGTTTCATCGCATGGCCTATGGTGAATTTTCGTGCGAACCTGTGCACCAGACTGAGACTTGTTTTTAGTTGGTGTGTTTTTTTTTTTGTCTTTGTTCTTTTCTAGAACTGGTGCAAAGTTTTGCTGCTCTGTGCAAATCTTCACGCGATACTATGTATTTCTTCATGCGGCCTGTGCCGAATCTTTGTGCGAGATCTGACACCATAATTTGTTTTGCTATTTTCACATCTCTGTTTTGCTTAGCCACTAACATTTGTTGTTTGCTATTTGCTACGGTTTTCTGATTTGATCGTGAGAATACTTTGGACTTGCGTGGATAAATGACAAAATGCTCGCGTTGCTTTGGATTTGAGGTATTTTGTTGCATCTCTATAACATTTAGATTTTGGAAATAAAAATGAACTTCTTATGTGTCTAGCTTGAGTGTTTCTTGCTTTCATAGATCACATTTCCAATTTTTTCTCTAAAGAATGAACCTAGATTTGCTTTCTTGCATATATGTTTCACATAGTAATTAGGCCCTATGAACACTATTTGTGGCGATCTTGAGAGAGTGGGATTCATTCACTTGTCTTACATGTGAATCTCTTCTTGACGATAGATCCCCTTATAGGTAGGGAAGGATTTTTTATTATCTCATGGTCCCACTTGGTTTGGTCTTTAACTTTTGACAGTACTTTCTCTCTTGAGATTGGTGGTCATTGTTGTTGATATATGAACCTTGGATGAGGTGATTTCAAATTAGTGGGTCAAATAATATTGTTTTCTATGTCTAGGTGAGGTGAAGAGGCTAGAGGATTATGCTCTTTTCCCTTTTGGGAGAATCAGAAACTTGGAACCCTTGAATTCAAACTAAGTCCCCATGTGGTTCATATTGTGAATCTTCCTTGTTAGAGAGGGTTAATCATAGTGGACATTCCCTTTATTAGGTAAACCACGTGGACAAAACCTCAAGCGGTAATAGCCATTTTTGCCATGGTAGCAACATCCACTATATAAATGTTCTTGTGGAAGAAATCTCCACAGGTGTGGTCTCTTGTTGGGTCGTCAGATCTCCTCAGCAACTCCTGATTGATTAAATTCTTGGACTGTGTCAAAACCTCGGTGCGCCGGGATTGGATTTCACCCACTTGAGATTGTAAAAGTTATAGAGTTGACCATTACTACAAACCATAGTGCAACCAAATTTTTCTTTTCTAGGACTATGTGCATGATTGAAAAACATTTTGAGAACATACACAAGTAGAATCTTTAGGAAAAAGAATAATACGACACTATTATTGTTCATGTGCAAGGTTTCTTTGTCTCTTGCTCATTGTTTGAAGACATTTGTTTTCTTGGACTCCTTGTTTTCTGTCTTGCGTGCCTGATTCATGATAAAAATCCATTAATGCATCTAGTTGGTCAATTAAAATGAACAAAAATTGAGTTATGTTCCCTTCCCATCAGAATCCTCGTGCGAGCGAACATTTTTTTCGCGCAGCTCTATGCGTTTCTTCACGTGATACTGTGAGAATCATTGCATGATATTATGCTACTATACTGTTATTTTTTGGTCATTTTGTCACACCAGTCTGGTTTCCTTCATGCTAGATTGCAAATTTTTGCATGATCCTATGGTAATCCTCGCACGAGAAATAATTCCTTCGCATGAAAACTGTCTTCTGTGGCCATACCAGTGAGCTATTTTCTGTCAACTGCCAGCTTGCTTGATCTACTATCCTATCATTTTTGGTCCTCCTCGGTTGATCTAGATTAGATTTGATTACTTATCCCACTGTTAGAAGCTTGTTTACACTTTGGATTCTTGCATTTTGACCTCTTAAACTAGTAACCTTTGATTTCACAAGTGACCTTGCTTGGAGTTGGTGAGCTAGAAATCATCCTTGTTGAGAAGATAAACCTTTAAATTCTTTGATAACACACTTGGAGAGTTTTGGTAGTCTTTTGTCCATTCACTTTCATACAAGTTCAATTTCAATCAATATAACTTGGGTAAATCATCCTCCTAATCCATATGTGTTAGGGTATTCACCCGTTTATTGGTCACCTCTGTAGCAGTGTTGATTTATACCTCTTGCAAAATTCTATCTTATCACCTCTCTTTTGGACAAGTTAATCCCTTTACTATCCTAGTTTGGTACCAACATTTCTTAGGGCATCCTATCATCTAGTACCTTTTCTTTCATGCTAGTTACAACAAGATATCATGTAGATCAAGGAAAAATACCTTAAGTAGTCTTTAACCAATTACCCTTAGTTCAAACTCACCAAAAATGTAAGGGAACAAAACCCATATTTGATCAATCACCTAGGAACAACTTAGAAGTTTGGTTTGATTCCAAGAGTCACCTTAGTGAGTTGGTTACCCCCTTAGCATCTTTTTGATTAGATATGGATATGAGTTACACAATGACCTGATGAGAGAGGGAAGACATGGATAAACATCTTGATGACATATTTGTGAAACATAGAGATACTATTTCATTTGGTGGTTCCTCTCATCACAGTCGAGCAGTCTCACCTCTTATCTCAACTAGATACCTAGATGCAAATCAAAGATCTGAGAGAGGTAAGAGGAAAGCTTATCAGAATGAGCAATCACAACATGAGAACCAAGGAGATGAAATTTATCACACTCATGTAAATGCAACCTATACCAACAACTTGTTTAGAAATTCAAGACCAAGTTCACCGCTCAAAACATCTTCAAGATACATGAGTGAAAGACTTAAGAGGATTGAGCATGAAAAGAAATCCTTCCTAGATGAACAAGCTGAAAAGGAAGATAAATTTAGACTCCTAGAGTTGGAGAGACAAACTTTGGTGGAAATGGAAAAGAAATCCTTCCAAGAGCAGCAAGATAGACTCTTGGCTCAGCAACTTAATGACCAATTTAAGAACATGCGTGTTAGTGGTGGAAACAACTCTCCTCCATCCACTCCTCCTAAGAAAGACATTCGAGAACACCGTCATGATATCCTAGCCCTAGAAGAAGAAGGGCCTCTAGACATGATCATTATAGGAGACTAACACCTCCTAGGAACTCAAGACAACCTTCACAACATGCTCACCATGGTTCATAATATGGGGGTAGTAGCTCGAGTTTTGATCTCACCTCCCAGGACTTCATGAAAATGCGACAAGAACCACTTTTCCAATAGTATGTGGACAAATATCTAGAGAAAAACAAAGACAAGTTCCTAGAGAGTTTAATCAATAAGGGTGCTAGAGTCCCCTACAACTTTGATGTGGACAAAAATATTAAGAAGCAAGGTCCATCTCAAGAAGAGGAGATCAAACAACTTAAGAGCATGATGGAAAATATGTTAGCACCTGAGAATTCATTCTCACTTGATTCAATTTGTCATAATCCTTTTGACAAAAGTGTTAACATGAAAGACTTCCCTAGAAAGGTTGAGATCCCTCAATATGACAAGTATGATGGTAATGGAGATCCACATGATCACGTGCACCAATTTTATACCACAAGTTTTGAGTTCCATCAAGATGACTCGTACCTCATGAGATTGTTCCCAATGAGTCTTAAAGGTAAAGCGATGGAATGGTTCACAAACATAACTCCTCTCGTCAAGACTTTTAAAGGGCTTGTTCAACACTTTATGTACAACCTTTCAAGATCTATCACCATGTTGGACTTGTGCAACTTAAAGAAAAATCAAGGGGAATCCTTTGTCACTTTCTTGCAAAGGTGGAGACAACAATGCTCTCACTACTCTAGAACCATTCCTGAAAATGAAAAGATTGACATCCTTTTTAGCAACTTGGTTCCCGAAATGCGGTATGAAGTTAGAAAAATTGTTTTTGATTCCTGTGACACCATGGTTGAAACCGCATGTAGAATTGAGGATGTTTTGAAAGAACAAGGAATTCTGACCAAACATGGAAACAACAACAACAACAATGGTCAAATAAACAATAACCCTAACAAGGATAAAGGGAAGAACTCACATTGGAATAGGAACAAACAAGTGGTCAATGATGGAGTTGTGGACTCCTCTCAACCCAAAGATCAAAATGTGCTCCACTTGTCTAGTGTTGTTCAAGCCATGAATCTCAATACATCTAATGAACAAGAGAGAAAGTTGAGATACCAAGATAGGCCTAAGAAAGAGAGACGTCAATTTTCAAAACCTTGTGATTCATATGAGGATATCTTGAAAACACTTATCACCAACAACCTTGCACATCCTCAAGATCTCATGAAACATTATATACCTGATGTTAAGCCACATTGGTGGGATGAGAATGCTTTTTGCAAGTTTCACAATGGTATTGGACATGACATTGAAAACTGCTACAAACTCAAGCATCTTATTCAAGATCTTATTGAGAATGGAAAACTTAAGATAGATGGATTAAACACCAACGTCGATCATAAGGCATTCAAGGAACCATTGCTCAAGTATGAGAAGGGGGAAACCTCTAAACCTAAGAATGGCAAAGTTGAGATCAATTACACTTACACAGATACAGAGAATACTATCAACATGCTTGAAGTTGCAGAAGAAAATGTCAATATGATGAGGGGAATAGATCCCTATGGTTATGATTTGGACATGGACTCTCCTCCTCTCTTTGATGAAGAACTTGTCATGGTGGAAAGGGGTCCCAGCTCTAGGGTGTCATCATAGGCCCTCAATGCTATCACATGAAGTCAAGGGCCCGTTGTCATTAGAGGACCCAATTCGAGTCAATCAAGTAAACCTAAGCAAGTGGAACCCAAGAATGTAACCTCAAAACCAATAATTAATCCTAAGTCAAGATATAGTCTTGTTGATCAGTTGCAAAGAACCCCAACTCAGATTTTGATCTTTGAGCTCTTAGAGTTGTCCCCGAGACACAAGCAAGTCCTTAAGGTTGCTTTGCGCATGACAAACATCCCCAACAACTTAGATGTCGATCAATTCTAGAACATGGTTAATCACATTGCTAGCCCTCATTTCCTTACCTTTTCAGAGGATGATGATAAATCTTTGAGCCACCCACACAATCTTGCCCTTCATATTGAGTTCATGATCCACAGAACCCGTGTTAGGCGCGTGTTGATAGATGGGGGTGTTGGGCTTAATATTTGTTCCTTTAGTATTTTGAAAGAGTTGGGTTATTCTGAAAAAGTCATAGATACCAGGAAAAGGATCACAATCAAAGCCTATGATGAGGCAGAAAGAATTTCCAAGGGGTTGGCCATCCTTCCTGTTAGGATTGGCCCTGTTGAAAAAGATATTTTATTTCAAATAGTTGATGCTGGTCCCCTTGCGTATAATATCTTGCTCGGTAGACCAAGGATTCACGATATGCAAGCGGTGTCGTCTACCTATCATCAGTGTGTTAAGTTCCCTTACAATGGAATAGGGATTTATATACCTAGGGATAACACTTTATCTGTCAATTCCATTTCAGCATGAACTCATGTTCCCCTCAATAGAGAAGCAAAAGATTTTGATGCAACCTTAGCTAAATGTAAAGACAAGATTAAGTCAGTAGATCTTGGCATGAGGAGTATATACTCAACTCGCTCACAAAATTACTGGTTTCACCTCAGTCTTATGGTAAGCCTTCACAAGAAAATAGACCTTCCTCTTCCACTATGACTTTATTTGGCATGTTTGTAGAATCTTCGGTGCCTATTCAAGATGAGAAAGACGAGACATTTGTTAGAGACTGGATCTATAGAGAAGAGAAATATATGCACGATGAGAAATTCTCTCACTCTCCTAAGGCTTATAGATAAGGGTATAATTTTATTAGATGGATGGGCTATCCCAGACATGGCCCCCTTAATCGTAGATTGGATGCTAGAGCCAAACCTCTTGATCATGCTCTTTTTGGACGCAAGTTTAAGAAGCCAGTTGGCCTAGGATTTGTGAATCACAAAAAGCACACTACTCCTATCCTTGATAAGTCAGATAGTGAAGATGAACTTGAATACGTACCTAATTTGATAAATCAATAGGACATGTGTGAAGATTGGGTCCCTTCCACTAAAATGCTCTGGGGAGATTTAGATATTTTGGTTGCTCATGCGCCAGTTGAAACTTTAGAACAAGATGAATCAGATGTAGAAGATTCTTTCAGAGAACATCAATGCAAGAATCTTGTTTTTTTAATGGGTAGAGAAGGTGTTACCCTTGATGACACTAGACCTTCCACATCAAGATGTCCCAAACCTTCATGGTGTAAACATCCTAGTCGCAGTTCAGACACAAGTTCATATGAGTATGAATGGGACTCCTTCTCAGAGCCTTCTACAGTTGACATGGATGTTGATGTCATCCACACTTATAGTTCTCAAACTAAGGTAGCTGACGAGTCACATTTAGGATTAGAGGATTTGAGCCCACGTGTTGCCTTAGTGGATGATTCTTCACTTGTTAGGATGAATCTTGATTTGGGTATCTTAGAAGGATACTTGACAGACTCTGACTCTTCGGTCACTAGAGATAATATCATTCACATTTATAACCTTGAACCAGTCGGTGACTTGCCTCTTGTTCATCTTGACCTCATTGATTGGTCTAAATTCTATCAAGAACCTGAGCTCTTAACATTCCAAAATGATTATGAGATAGCATGGTACCTAAATTCCCTTGAACCCGTAGTCTCTTCCACCAGTGAACCAGCTACCAGTATGATAGAGCCAGACATCAAGTACCTTAGTCACAAGATAAAAAGAAAATAAAATCAAAAGAATAGTTCTGATGGTGAAAACCACTGTGTGGCAGTGTCAAAATAAAAAAAAGTAAAAAGAAATGATGTATCCAAGGTTGAAAACCTCTCTAAGGTGCCTAAGGATGAGGTACTTGATCATCTCCCTAGCTACTTTCAAGATAGGTATTCAGTGCTTATTGAACCAACACAAGTATTCAATTTGGTTACATATGAGGCTCCATAGATAGTACACTTGGCTGAGTCCTTGTCACCTCAAGAAAAAGAAGCTTAAACTAAGTTCTTACAGAAAAAAAAGATTAACTTTGCATGGACATATTTAGATATGCCAGGGTTGGACATTAATATTATCATGCATCACTTGTCCATAGCTCTGGGGTTCAAACCAGTTAAACAAAAATTGAGAAAGATGCATCCTCACATAGCTCTCCTAGTCAAAGAATAATTGGAGAAACTCCTTGATGCAAGATTCATAAGATCTATCACCTATGTTGAATGGATATCAAACATTGTACCAGTTTCCAAATATGACAAATCCATTCGAGTTTGCACAAATTTTAGAGATGTCAATAGAGCATGCCCAAAGGATGACTTTCCACTTCCCAATATAGACATGATAGTGGATATGACTATGGGTTATGATATTTATTCCTTGATGGATGGTTTTTTTGGGTACAATCAGATTAAGATAGCTCCTGAAGCTCAAGAAAATACTGCATTCACTTGTGCATGGGGTACCTATTGTTGGAACATTATGCCTTTTGGATTGAAAAATGCAGAAGCCACCTATCAATGAGCTATGACAACCATTTTTCATGACATGATGCATAAAAACATGGAAGATTATGTGGATGACAACTTGTCCAAGTCTAAACAAAGAAACACACACTTAGGTGATTTAGATCACATGGAACAATTTCAACTAAGGTTAAATCCTAAAAAGTGTTCATTTGGAGTCACCTCTGGAAAACTACTCCAATTTATCATTTCAGCAAAAGGAATAGAGGTAGATCCTGAAAAAGTCCAAGCAATCATACATATGCCACCTCCTATAAATATTAGTCAAATGAGGAGTCTTCAAGGACATCTTCAATCTATAAGGAGATTTATTTCACAATTGGCCGATAGAGCTCAACCTTTCAACAAGAACTTACACAAGGGAGTCAAATGTGTTTGGAATGAGGATTGTCAAAAGAGCATAGATCAAATCAAGAAGTACTTGGCAAATCCTCCCATTTTAATACCTCCTATCCAAGGAAAACCACTTATTCTATACATTTTAGTGACAAAATCTTCCTTGGGGGCATTACTAGCTAAACTTGATGAACATGGGAAAGAAAGAGCAACATACTACATTAGTTGTACTCTTGTTTCATATGAGGTTAACTAAACTAGGATTGAGAGAGCTTGCCTTGTAGTTGTGTTTGCTTCCCAAAAGTTGCGATATTACATGCTTGTGCACACTATACACCTCATATCCAAAATAGATCCACTCAAGTATTTGCTAGGTAAGGCTGCCCTCACAAGTAGACTTTCTAAATGGATGATGATACTTTCAAAGTTTGACATAAAGTACATTGAGCATAAAGCAATCAAAGGACAAGCCATAGTAGATCAATTGGCTGATTTCCCAATACAAGATACTACACCTATTCAAGTTGACTTCCTAGATGAGCACCTCATGTATCTGACTAAAAGAACATGGAAGATGTTCTTTGATGGATCCTTTATGCAAAATGGTTCAGGAGCTGGTGTGTTGTTTGTTTCACCTCATGGGTACACAATTCCTAAGTCTTACAAATTATTGTTCCCATGTACAAACAACATTATTGAGTATGAAGCTTTAACAAATGGACTTAAGATGGCCATAGAATGGAGAATCACAGAGTTACACATCTATGGGGATTCACAACTGATAATCAACCGAGTCAATGATGAATATAAAACAAAACATGAGAAACTGGTACCTTACAAGCAAATGGTTGATTCCTTGTAATGATACTTCACATTTGTCACATTTCAGCAAATCCCTAGAGTAGAAAACAAAATAGTTGACGCTATGGATACACTTGCTTCACTCCTTCAATTAGAGCAACATGAATCCATATTTGAATTCCTGGAGGAATAGCTACATCACCCTATCTATGACTCCCAAGAAAGCCATATCATTTGTACCCTTGTTGGTCGTGAGTCATCCGGTTATGGTGCCATTTACTCATACCTTCATGATGGCATTATACTTGAAACCTTTAACTGATATGAAAGCATAAACCTTACCTGAAACGCCTCTCACCATTCCCTTATCGCTGGTGATTTGTATAGGAGGGGTCTAGATGGAACACTTCTTAGATGCTTAGAAAAGGAAGAATCTGACCAAGCGTTAGTTGACATCCATGAGGGAATCTATGGGGGATATTCCAATGGTCTTTCCATGGCCCAAAGGTTTCTTAGGGTGGGGTACTATTGGCCTATGATGTAGTTTGACGCAGTAGGTTTTGCGAAGTCATGTGAAAAGTATCAAAAACATGGTAACCAGATACATTCTCCAGGTAGGGAGCTCATTCCTTCTATGTCTCATTGGCCATTTCAGCGCCGGGCCTTTGATCTTGTTGGGAAGATTCATCCCAACTCCTCAGGTGGACACAAGTTTATTATCACTGCTACTGATTACTTCACTAAATGGGTAGAAGCTGTCCCACTTTTTTTTGCCTCGGGAAAGAAATTTCTTTATTCATTCTGAACCATATCATCTGTCAATATGGAGTGCCTTCCAAGATTATCACTGACAACGAAGGCCAGTTCAAAAATAAGGAACCTTAAATAACTCTACAAGAAATTCAAGATTAAACAACATTGGTACTCCATTTACTTCCCGTAAGGAAATGGTCAAGCAGAGGCATCAAACAAAACCATTCTTAAAATCTTGCATAGAATAGTTTTTAATAATGGTAGAGATTGGCACTTATAGATAAATTTGGCCTTATGGGCCTATAGAACGAGTATTCGTACTCCTACTAGGGATACTCCTTTTTCCCTTGCATATGGCGCTGAAGTAGTGTTACCTTTGGAGGTTGAGATTCCTTCACTTTGAATTTCCCTCAAAGGTCTAGTTACAGATGAAGACTACCGCGCCATGATACTTCAAAAGTTAGAACTTCTAGATGAAAAATGACAAGCATCATTTGACCATATGAGGGTTTATCAAAAGTGCATGTCCAAAACCTTAAACAAAAAGGTTCGCCCTAGAGAATTCCAAGTGGGAGATCTTTTCCTACATGAAAATCTCAAGAATCAACAACATAGAGATCAAAAGAGTAAACTTGAACCTAATTGGCTTGGACCTTACATCATTACAACAAATTTTGGGTCAGGTGCTTATTTATTGTCTATAGCAGAGGGAGAGCAGCTCCCTAATCCTATCAATGTCTTGCATCGAAGAAGTTCTATCCATGATGCCCATTCTGTCTGGGGGCATCCTTTGTACATAATTATTGATCCTAAAAATATCCAAAAAAATGATATATTGTCAAAAATTCTAAAAATCAGAAAATGTCCTGAAAAAATGATCATCTTAGTGAAAACCTAGCAATAGGCGCTTTGATGTATCTTCAAAAAAATTATATATTCTAAAAATACAAAAAATTAAAAATTAAAAAATTAAAAAATAGAAAAAATGCCTTGGTGAAAACCTGGAAAGAGGCGCCTTGGTAGCAAAAAATTGTAATAAAATCCAAGTGGTGAAAACTTGGAAACAGACACTACTTGAGGCCTTTGCACCCCTATTTCTTAGCGTGTGTCCTCGACACTTAGCCTTTCTCCATCATACCTTGTCCTTGTTTCCTTGGTCTGGAATTGGTCTTTGTCTTTGTCTAGGGGGCATAACTGTGTTAACTTTGGTCTCTTGGATGCGTTAGTCTTTAGGACATCTCACAAACGATGTTTTTCAACACCACCCCAACTGTATTTTTCAATACAACCCCTGACATCAAGTGTTTTTCAACACTTATCAGTTTGGTCTTACCCCATTTTGTTATGTGATCTTACCTGCTTGCAAGCATTCGATCCTTATCCTTGGATCTTAGTATCAGTTAAAACACTTAAATTTTTAAACACAACACTGAATGCTTGAGCTATGTCATGATCTTTTCTTTGTGTGCTGACTGTTATTGATTTTCGTTGAGTGTCCTTGTCTAATAAGTCTCTCCAAGATGCATAGCTAGAGGACTTGGGGCATGGGGCATATTTTTATTTGTTTTATGCTTGCGGGTGTGGTCTTGAAACTCTTGAGTGTCTCTTGTTGTTCCCTTGAAACACTTAGGAGATTTAAGGCTTCATCCTTGACTATTTTTGCACAACCGTTCTTCTGGTCATCCCGACATCTATGCCTTGATGTGAACGTGGTTTTGGTACATTAAATTGAGTAAGCTAACAACAAGATCATCTTGACCTTTATGTCTTTGATTCTTATGTTAGAATCTTTCCACATTCCAATCTGGTATAAATCACATTCATATCTTCATAGTTTCACTTGTGACTAATGATGATTGTGTGATTTTTCGATGTCTGTTAATAATGGCCCAATGATGAAAATAAGTTCCTTGACATTCTCTAATAAATGATGAACACAAAGTCCTATGTTACAGTTTCTCTATTGCAAGTACACCTTTGCATTTTCATGTAGCTTGCATTGTTAGACTTCATGTTAGTTTGGAATTTTAGGATGCATTACAAGTTTGAGAGGGTTTCCTTCATCTTTCTTGTGGACTTTTAATCAACTGTGGTCATGTTTGATCTTCATTTCCTTATCTTCTTTCGTGATCTCAATCAAAATTTTCTATCTTACACAGTTGATTGATTTTGGGGCATTCTCTTTCTTAAGGCAAATTCTCTTTCTTAAGGAAAATTCTCTTTCTTCTCTCCATTTATTTCCACCTCTTCCAAACTTCTATCTTCCATTCACTTTCACCCCACTTCTTTTCTTCTAATTAAACCTTGGGGCATAATATTTCATGCTTGATGATCTACCTTGGTTCTGTGATCCTTATATCTTTCATCTTACATCAAGAACCTTATCTTTAGTTTGATTTGATCAAATTTATCTCTCCTCTATCTCATTTCAATTTCGATCACGAGGGGCTAGTACCTATCAAACTTCAATCCTTGATTCAGCTTTATCAATCCTATCAATTGCTCCGCTTGGGGAAACCTTGGTTGATATTCTTAGCTTGGACATGTCAATCACCTATTTACAGGGGTGTTTACCTTGTCTTTTTCAATTAGCTTATCTTTGTCCTGATGTGTTCCCGTCCGTCGATCACACGTCTGGATTGTTTGGTGATCCCAAATTGATCTCACACTTCAACTGCATTCTTTGACTATATGTGTTCCCATAAAGATCATACATTAGTCAAAGAGGGGCAAATGTATGTACCCTAAAATGGTTGCCTAGACTATGGGCCCCCGTTCTTCAATTTATCAAATGACAGAATCAATTTATCAAATTCCCGAATCAATGCTTTGCAACATTTTCAATTCAAATCAATTTCCTTGATCAAATCGTAATTAATTCAATTATTTTAATATTTCCTAAGGTTTGGTCATTTCATCAATTATCTTATTTAATTAAAAGAAAACAATCCCTTTTTATTAAATAAAATAATCTTATTTAATTAAAATCTCTCCTTTTAATTAAATAAATTAATCTTATTTAATTAAAATAAAATCCCTCTTTTAATTAAATAAATAAAACCTCCACTTAAATCCCTCTTTGTGTTTAAAAAGGAAATAAATTAAATAAAAATAAATAAAAAACCTTTTCCTGCACACATCTTCCTAAGTAGTGGGCTTTTTGCCTCTTAATCATAGCCTTTGATTTTGCCTTTTGAAGATATGAGCACATGGATCAACCAATATTTAATCTCCACCATTGCTCATTTATTTTTGCCTCTTAATCTCTACTGTTCATTGCTCTTTAAAAGAAAAACCTCTCCTCATTTGGATAATCAAGAAATAAAAAAAGAGACACTTTTATGTTATTGTTATGCTGTAGGTTTGGAGGAGAATTTGAGCACTTGAGTTTGGATATTGCAACTTCTCTCTTGTCTTCTTCTCTCATGTCCTCGTGGCAATCCATTTATATTAATTTTGCACTTGCATGTTAGATTAGATTCATGTTTCCTTTCATAGATTAATCTTGTATTTGTATCTCCTTTCATAGATTAGTTTGTTTTCATGCATTGTTATCATATAGAATAGCTTCCATTTTCATTTTCATGCATATTTGATGATCATGGAGACTAGCATTCTTGCTTTTCCTCTTTGAATCTCTCATTTTATGGTGTACTTGCATGGGCACAAACTAGGTCAATCTAAGGGCCTCCATTACAAACCCTTTCATCCCATGAATAGAGAGATATGAGTTGCCATTCGAGACCTCATTCTTGAGCAATCTTGGATATAATGATTCATAGAAGTGTAACACATTTTTAGCACACACTTGGTTTTGATGACATGAAGCATTTGTATGAAAGTGATCCTGATTTTTCTGAGCAGTGGAGAGTGTGCAGAGCACCTAATTCAAATCAATCAAGTAAGTATGAAGACTATTTTATTCAGGAAGGTATGTTGTTCAAAGGTATTCAGTTGTGTATACCAAGAGGTTCAATGAGAACTAATTTGATTAAGGAGAAACATAATAGTGGATTGGCTGGACATTTTGGTATTCATAAAACATTGAGTTTGCTTAAGGAAAGGTATTTTTGGCCTCAGTTGTATAAGGATGTTCAGAAATTTGTGAAAATTTGTGGAGTTTTTCAAGTTGCAAAAGGAGTAAGTTAGAATACCGGTTTGTATACACCAATTACTATTCCTGAGAAACCTTGGAGTGATATCAGCATGGATTTTGTTCTAGGCTTACCAAGGACAACAAGAGGCAATGATTCCATATTTGTTTTTGTGGATAGATTTTCTAAGATGACACATTTCATACCATGTAATAAAACATCAGATACAGTACATATAGCAGATCTTTTCTTTAAGGAGATTGTCAGATTGCATGGATTACCGAGGAGTATCATCTCTGATCGAGACAATAAATTTGTAAGCTATTTTTAGAGAACACTCTGAAAGAAGTTGGATACTCAGTTGAAGTTTAGTTCTACATTTCATCTACAGAAGGATGGACAAACAAAGGTTTTAAATCAAAGTTTGGGTAATTTGTTGAGATGCTTAGTTGGAGACACACCAAGTAATTGGGATTTGATGTTGGCACAAGCAGAGTTTGCATACAATAGTTCAGTGAATGGAAGTACTGGAAAGCCACCTTTTGAGATTGTTCATGGCACACAACTGAGAGGTATATCATACTTGAGAGATATTGTTGGGAAAGAGAAAAGAAGTGCAAAAGTAGAGGAATTTGTTGAGTTCATGAAGACATTTCATGAAGATGTAAAACAGAAGCTGGAGAAAAGCAATCAGAAGTACAAAGATAGTGCAGATAGGTCAAGAAGACATAAAACATTTGAATTTGGTGATGTAGTAATGGTTCATCTGAAGAAAGGAAGATTTCCTATTGGAACATATGGTAAATTGAAGATGAAGAAATTTGGTCCTTGTAAAATACTAAGAAGATTTGACAGTGGAAATGCTTATGAAGTTGAATTACCTGATGACATGGATATAACACCTATATTCAATATTTTAGACTTGTATGAATATCATGAACCTGATGAAGAAGTGACAATACCAAGTGATTATCCTAAGAAGAAGATAGAGGAAGTTGAGAAGATTTTGAAGTAGATAATTGGCAAAGTACAAGAGGAAAATAATACATGGAATATCTGGTAAAGTGGAAGAACGTACAGATTGAGGACTCATCTTGGATTGCTCAATCTGAGATGGATTCATTTCAGGTTGGACCTGATACATGATTTGGGGAATCATTTCTATTAACCCTAGGTGTCTAATGTAGGAGCATATTGGGTGCTTGGCAATCCTACTCAACAAAAAAGATGTTTGTTTTATTATTTAGTTTGTTTGGAGGCTGCTCGGGAATTTCCCTGTTGCTAAGGTTCTATTGCTTGGGCATGCTTGTTCCTATGGCTCAGGTCCTGTCACTTGGGCATGCTTGTTTCTATTGCTCAGGTTCTATCACTTGGGCATGCTTTTTAAATTCCTTGTTGCTTGAATTTCTCTTCTGACACTTGGGTTTTGTTTCCTGTTGCTCGAGGTGTTCCTTGGCCGGTCAACCTTTGACCAAGATTTTTATTTTGGAGTTGGATCTGGTGACCGACTTCTTCAGTTAATTTGCATGGATTAATTTATTTGGGGTCCCTCATTGGGATCTGTGTGGACCTAAATCTAGGTCTCACTTATGGATTTGAGTGTCAACCTCTCTTGGTGGACTCTTGTATATATCTATTTCTATGTTCTTAGTTTTAGGAGGAAGTTTTTGGAAGATAGAAGATTAATCATTGAATAATCTAAAAGGTATGTCTGTGACCTCGCATGTATGAAGAACAAATTATAATTCACTAAATGTATATGGCAAAAACTGGGAAGGCCTTACAGCCTGACATGTAATGATTTTGATTAATTAATGAAAAGGATCTCTATTGTTTCTTCTCTCACTTTTTTGTTGTGGCTTTTGCATTGTTTCTACAAGATGGTTTGGTAGTTGGGAGAGCCTTTGGCCCCATCACCTTACCCACCTTGCGTCAGGTAGCCCAAGCCCTAGATGATCAGATGGGGGAGGGAAGTGATCAAGCAAGTCATGATTCAAAAAGTCTTATTGTGAATATGTTCACTATGAGGAAGCCTTATCCATGGTCTCCTAAGAAAAGTGAACCTATTGAAGAAGTGAGAAGAAAAAGAATTAAGTACCTAGAATACCAGCCCCAAGTGACCTTTGATTCAAATGATAAGACTAGTATTGTATCACAAAGAACAATCAATGCAGTGGGTGATGAAAATGAGCATCCCCATTTCAGGTTACCAAGTGATGAGGAAACAAGATCCCTGACCATAGCAATAATAAAACCAGGCTAGAGGTGCATACAATCTGATAAATAGAACAGTTGAGCCTAGTAAAGGTAAACTTGTCTCTGATTTCATTAAAGAGGATGCCCCACAAAATGCTGCAAAATTTCATGGCAAGGGAAATAAAGAAAATAAAAATGCAAGGCAAGCTGAATCTTCTTCTGCCCAGAAGGAGAAAGAGAAAAAAAAAGTAGAAGAACAAGTGGCTACTGATAAAGCTAAGAAAGGAAAAAGGATAGGTAATATATCTTCTGAATTACCTATGTTTGACACAAGACATGCTATTACTCAAATGAAAGTTTCAGTCCCCCTGATGGAGATGATGAAAATAAAAGAGCATAAAGAAGCTGCATTAGCACTTTTGAAAGGAATTGAAGATATCTCTGTGTCAAACCAGGAAGAAGTGTCCTTGACCTTGAATAATAATAAGAGAGGACTTTCATCTATTAATGAAAAGGATAACCAAATAAAAGGCTTAGATAAAAGCAAGGAATTCTCTAATATTTGCATTGGAAATGTGATCACCCAAGACCCACTGTCAATTGATCCCTTTTATGTAACTTTGATGATAAATCATTTTGTAGTAAATAATTGCATGATAGACTCTGGTGCTACTACTACTGTGATGCCATATCATGTCATGAAAGAGCTAGACCTTCAAGTCAGTACTCCTGCGGGAATTTGTTATGCAATGGACAATAGAGAGGTTCATGTGATAGGAACACTGAAAGATATTGAAGTCAAAATTGTTGCTTTCCTTGAAGCTACCTATATAATGGACATAGTTGTTGTTGACACAAAACCCCATTATGGTATGATTTTGTCTAGACAAAGGGAAACAATAATGGGTGGAAGGCTACAATTAGATTTGTCATATGCAACAATCCCTGTGAATGACACTGAGGTCAAGTTGTACAGAGAACCTCATTCTATAGTCATGGTTGAAATGGTCATGCCTGATCAACTAAATTGTTGTGTAGATATTGATATGGATAATTTTATTGTTGAGGACATCAAGCCACAGTTAATAAATACTGACCCAATAGTGGAAGAATTGCTATTGTAACAAGATGGGTTGTGGAAAATGTACTTTGATTGAGGATTCTCTAAATAAGGATCAGGAGCAAGTGTTTTTCTAATCTCCCCATCAGGTATTACTTTCAAATACTCTTTCGTGTTAGCCTTTCATTGTACCAATAATACAACTGAGTATGAGGCACTAATATTGGGAATGGACATTGCCATCAAGCATGATATTAAATGCTTATAAGTTCATGGGGATTCCTAACTAATTATATCTTAGATTAGATCTAGATATGTTGCAAAGGATGACATACTGAAGTTGTATAAGTATGTTGTTTGGGATAGACTGGAATCCTTTGAGGCCTTTAACATTCTTTGGGTAGAAAGATCAAATAACAGAATGGAAGACTTTCTTGCAAATGTTTCTCTAAAGAATGATGAAATAACCCTTGCTGGAATATCTATGGTGGAAATCAAGAATAGGCCAGTAGTTCCTGACAATATCCATAATTGGCAATTTTTTGAGAATGATGATGACATCCTCAAATTTATCTAGTGTGTAGATCAATATGATGGCCAGAAAATTGACTGTGACTCTTAAATGGGAGTTGTAGATGGAAAGGAGTATATTTTTTATCAAGAATTTGTTCAGATAGCCTCAAATAATATTCCTAAGGGATTAGTTGAGTTAGAAGGCATGTTTAGCATAAATTATAATTACATGTCATAGAAATCCAATGCCAAGGTGGGAGATTTGGAGGAAATAAATATGGGATTAGAGACATCCCCTCAACTAGTCTAAATTGGAAAAAAGCTAGACAGGAATGCAAGATTGAATTTGATAAGGCTGCTGAAAAAATACAAACATGTTTTTGCCTGGTCCTATGAGGATATTAAATCCTATAGAGAAGACTTTTTTTAGCATGACATCCCACTGAAAGAGGATGTGAAATCGTTTAGACAAAAGGAAAGGCCTATCAACCCATTGTTGGATACTAAGATGCAGATGAAGTTGATGAAACTGAGGGATGAAAGCATAATACAACCAATAAGGAATTCATCATGGGTTTCAAATTTGGTCCCTGTAAGAAAGAAGAATGGGGACATAAGGTTATGTGTTGACTTCAGTTTCCTGAATGTAGCCTCATTGAAAGACAATTATGGGTTACCTAATATGGAGGCTATGTTGCATAAGGTCACTGGATGTGATCTATTGTCTATGATGGATGGGTTCTCTGGGTATAATCAGGTGTTGGTCAAAGAGTCTGAAAAGTTCAAGACAATGTTTACTACTCCTTTGGGAACCTATATATATGCTCGCATGCCTTTTGGTCTAAAAAATGTTGGTGCAACTTTTTAGAGAGAAATGGATGTGGCCTTTAAAGATATTATAGATGTCCTCATGGTAGTCTACTAGGATGATTTGAGAGCCTTTTCAAAAAATTTAGAGGACCAATGTAGCCCTTTGGAAAAGGTCTTGATCAAAGCACTAGAATATGGGATATCACTGAACCCAAAAAAGTGTCAATTTGCTATTACTGAGGGAAAGCTCTTAGGCCACATAGTGTTAAAAGAAGGAGTAAGAATATATCCAGGGAGAGTTGAGGCTATTAAGAAAGTACTTGCTCCTAAAAACCTAAAAGATGTACAATCATTCTTGGGACAAATCAATTTTGTCAAGAGATTTATTGCAAATTTGCAGAATTGGTCAAGCCCATAGTCAAACTATTGAAAAAGGATGTGAAGTTTAAATGGAACCATGAGGTACAAGAAGCTTTGGAAAAAATAAACAAGAAATCCAAGAGGCCCCTATTTTGAGTTCTCCTGATTATACTAAGCCTTTTTCCTTGTTTACATTTGCATCATTTCATACTATTGTAGCAGTACTATTACAGAAAGATGAGGAGGGTTTTGAGCATCCTATAACATTCTTCAGCAAATTACTACAACCAACTGAATTGAATTATCAACTGATGGAGAAACAAGCCTATGCTTTAGTAAAAGTAGTCAAAGCTTTTAGACCCTACCTAGTATGTGAAAAATTAAATGCACATGTTCCCCATGTTGTAAAATACATTTTGGTCCAAAGCGAGGTAATAGGGAAGAGATGCAAGTGGATAAAAAAAATTCAAGAATTTGACTTGGAGATCCACATCACTAAGCTAGTAAGAGGATTGGGACTAGGAAAAATGATGATAAAGGAGAATTTGGATTTAGTCCAAGTGAAAAATGTTAATACTTGTGGAGAAGTAGTTACAAGTATTGAAATGCAGCCCTGGTATACTAACATTGTATATTTTTTAAGGAATGCCAGTTGCCCAAAAGATTTGAATGACAACCAAAGAAGAAGTCTAAGATTGCAAGCTCAAAAATATGTATTGTTGTAGGGTGAACTATATTGGAAAAATAGGCATGGAATACTATTGCTATGCCTTGACAAAGGAAATTCTGAAAATATCTTGAAAGAAATGCATTCTGGGATGTGTGGAGGACACTACTCAGCAAGAGTAATAGCGCATAAGATCTTAAGATTTGGATTCTATTGGCCTTACTTGTTTAAATATGCCCACTCTTTTTTCAGGAGATGTGAACCGTGTCAGAGATTCTCCAATAAGATGAAGTTTTCAGGTGCCCTACCGCTGAAACTTATAGTTGCTGAAGAACCTTTTTCTATGTGGGGAATAGACTTCATTGGTGAATTTGCAGAAAAATCAAGTGAGGGGAACAGATGGATTTTAGTTGCTACTGATTATTTTACCAAGTGGGTTGAGGCAATTCCAACTAAAAAGGATACAAGCATAGTAGTAATTGATTTTCTGATGGATAATCTCATTACTAGGTTTGGTGTCCCTCTTAAACTAGTGATGGATAATGAAACGTGCTTTAGATAAAAAGAGTTCATTGATTTTTGCTCTGACATGGGAATTGTAATATTATATTCATCCCCATACCACCCATAGGCCAATGGGCAAGCAGAATCCAGTAATAAGAGTATTCTACAAATTTTAAAGAAGACCCTAGAAAGCAACAAAAGGGCATGACATGCTAAGTTGAAGCTTTCCTTGTGGGAAGATGTGATCACCATGAAAAGAGCAATAGGGAAGTCTCCTTTTGCATTAGTGTATGGCATGCAATCCGAAATTCTAGTAAATAACTTGCTTCCAGTCTACAAGTTCATCTAAGATGAGGGGTTAGAAATATCTTAGCCAATGCAAGAAAGAATGATTCAATTGGTAGAATTGGATGAGATAAGAAGAGATATATTAAATTGCAATAGAAGATGAAATACCTTTTTGATACAAAGGAAAATAAGAGAAAATTCCATCCTAGTGACTTAGTTCTTCAATGGAATGCTAGAATTGAGGATAAAGGGAAGCATAAGAAATTTGAATCCTTATGGTTACGTCCTTTCATTATATATCAGAATTTTGGAAAGGATTCATATCTTCTCAATAATATGAATGATGAAGAAAATGAATTTCCAGTGCATGGACTATTTCTAAAAAAAATCTTCAATTGAATCAAGTTTTTCCATGCACACTAAGTTTGTAATTATGTATAGGTGTGTTAGCTTTTTATTGTGTGTTTCTTTCCAAGTTTTGTGTTTTCTTTTGTAGTAGGTTAGAGTGGTTGTGGTCTTCCTCCCAGAGATTTGTAATTCTTTCCATGAACTTGCATTCAAGCATCCTCATATAGAGCAATTGTTGGGTATATTTCTAGTTTTCTGAGTCTTGCTAAAAGTTTTTGGTTCCCAGTGTCAGCTGTGCCTAAAAATGTTAAAGTTTGTTCGAATGTACCATTAAATTTTCCTATTAATATCTATTTTCTAAGAAATGAAGTGAAAAATGGTTGAAAACTCTAATCCCTAGGTCATCTGTGTTGTTTCCATACAAAAACCCTAAATGTTCTTAACCTGGTTCTAATTTGAAGTTACTTTTTGTCGAGTAACTTAAGTCTTATAAGCCATGTGCTTTTTAGCCTCTTCCTTTATCTCCTAATCTCGCAATCAAAACCAAATATTCCATTTGATTAAGTGACATGGCACAAGCGTGTAACTCTTAATCTTGAGATAAATGGAATATGCTCTAAATCACTCAGAAATTAAGCACAGATGATTGATCTTGATTTGATCATGCAGTTGGCACGTGATCGTTAGATAAATATGAAGTTGTCTCAAGGATTTAGAGACTCAGTGACAACTATGGATGCATAAAAGATCATGTGGCTAGAGCTAGATCTTGTGACTTAACTCAAGTTACAAGAATTATTCATAGACTTGGAGATTGCTCAGTCGCGTAATATAACCCAAGGTCAAGATAGAGTTCATTTTTTCTTTGTCATGTGATCTCTAGAAGAAATCAAAGTTAAGTGAAAGATTCAGAGATTCAGCTAGGATCTTTGATCTCTTCCAAGATGAGCGGCAGTCGCATGATTTCTAGACAAATGCCAAGGTCAAGATTTTCTTCAGCGATTAAGAAATAGATGTAGATCTTGTTATATCTTTAACTTGATCATGTGGTCTGTGTGTAATCTCCCAATTAACTCATGAGTTAGTACATCTTTCAAATATAATCATAGATTCTCTAGATAAACTTGAGGTTAAGGCTAAGTCAAGTAAATTTTATTTTGATATTTAGAGATAGCTTAGTTGCGTGATCTCAGAAAGAAAGTGTGGTTAAGAAGATAGTCTTGAGATTCAATGTAGAACATTGGATTAAAGTAGAATCAAGGGCTATCATGTAATCTTGGGAAGAATTGATAAAGTACAAAAAGGTTGAGAGATTTAGCATTGATCATTGATCAAGAAATGATTTGAGGGCTAGCACGTGATCCCCAAACAAAACCTAAGTTAGAAGAATTATTCAGTGACTTGGAGATTTTCTTAGTTGCTAAATCTCAAGAAGAACCATGGTCAGTTGTGGTTAATTTAGAACCAATTCAAGTTTGTTGTGAGTAAATCTGAGTCATTGATCAAAATATAGATGTGTGCTTAGCGCTAAATCGCTAGAAGAAGTCAAAAAGTCTTAAGTTATTAAGCAATCAAGAGATAATGGATAAGATACAGACATGTGTGTAAGTGGCTAAGAGATCTGTGGTGTTTGTGAAATCTCTGAATAAACCCAGGGTCAAGCAAATCTTTCAGAGATTGCAAGATAACCTTAGTCGCGTGATCTCATAACAAACTGGAGTTAAGGCCAAAGATTGGGAGATTTAGTGCACGCCATAGATTTAAAAGAAGATCAAGGGTAGTCACATAATTTATAGACAAATTGAGCAAGTACAGAATGATTCAGAGAGTCAGTGCAAGGCGTAGATCAAGATCTAATCATGTGGTCTACGCGTGATCTCCAAATAAATTCAAGGTAAAGTAAAACATTCAGCGACTTTGAGTTTTCTCAGTCGCGTGATCTCCAAATGAATTAAGGTCAAGTTAAAGCTAAAAGATGAGTTTAAAAGAGAGATCTAAACCGTTGATGTAACTTAAATCTAGTGGTGTGTACGTAATCTCTGAATAGATCCATGGTTAGGAGAAATGCTTAGAGATTCAAAGACTTAGTTAGTCATGCAATTTCCAGATAGACTCAAAGTTAATACAAGGTTACTCTTTTGTCTTATCGCATGATCTCTAAACAAACCTAAGGTTAAGAAGAAAGTTTAGCAACTCAGCGAGGATCGTAGATCTCAAGTCAGATGAACGGTTGGCGCTAAGTATCCAAATGAAACTTGGGTTAAGAGAAATATTCAGAGACTTGGAGATCTTTCAGTCGATGAATCTCTAGATTTGAATCATGGCCAAAGTAAAGTTGATGAAGGGTGCTCCCCTTAATGCCACAAACACATAACAGAAATAGAGAAACAACAACAATTTGCAAGAATAGAAAATGGGCTTCTTATTGTCTCCACAAATGTGGAATTACAAACTTTCAGAATTACAATATGCAAAGCCACATGGGCATTTCACTTACAATATTCTGTAGGACAAAGCCTCGAATTATTACTCCGA
>MU223961.1:733881-819175 GCA_018584345.1 Thuja plicata | reverse complement strand
GACATTAAATTGATTAAAAGAAATATGCCAAACAGTAACAGGGTCGTTTGGACATAAATCGAGGGCATGATCACACTTAGGGCAAATAGGGTCCATAGTTGCGACAGACCAAATTCAGGTGGTTACACCTATAAGCTCCGAGCCCATGCTAGGGTAGGCCATTAACGACTTGGAAACCTTAATGGGTGGGATTTAGAAAAGAATAGTGCAGTGGGTCGAATGGAATGCAGGCAGAAGGAAGAGGTCAGAAAGGAAGCCTCCTTCTTAATGAACCCCGACAAAAGACACTTCGAGCACTGCAGCAACTTCTTCAGTAATGATCCCAAATATGGCTAAAGGATCAACCTAGCCATTAGGTGGAGGTGATGAACCTCCTAAGAAAGAAATCCAACCAAAGAAGACATGTGGAGAGGGCTCGCTTCCAGACATCGGGTTGACAGAAGAAGCAGTTTCTATAGACTTGGCCAAGCCTACAAAAGAGCCCACTAAAGGTGTAGGACCTGAGCAATCAGTTAAAGCTAGTGTTGTAGACACACAAGTTGACACTTCAACCCTAGATACTCCAAGAAGAGGATCCCCTATCGTAGTAGAGGTGGGTGAAAATACCTCCAATACCTCAGCCAGAGAATCAGATGAGAGGGTTGAGAAGCAAAAAGAAGCTTCTCAAGTCATTATATTAGTTTCATCCTCTCCTACATCAGTGAATCCATTTTCTTCCAAACCTAAAGCCACTCCTCCGGTCATCAGGAAGCTATTCATAGAAGATTTGGTTTCTTCTTCCAAAGTCACCAGCGCTGAATCTTGGATAGAACATACTCTAGAGCGTAAAAGGAAGAGAGCAAAGGAAGGGACTTCCAGCAAAGATACTCTCTCACGGGCCTTACAACCCAACATCACAGTGGGTAAAGTAAAGAAAGTAAATACAATGTCTACACTGGGTCAAGATCCTGAAATGGGGCATTTCACTATGGAGGTGGCCAAGCCTACAAAGGAGGGCAGAATCAAAGATATGATTGCCTTCGATTTTTAGTTGCAGTCATTTGACATGGGGCTTGCTCGACATGACACAAAGGTAGATTGGTGGAAATCCACCAATGTGGTAATAGAAGAAGAGCTTGAAGAGATCAAGACTGCTAAAGTTCAACTTAAAGTAGAAGTAGTGGAGCTAACTAACTTCATCAGACATCTCATCGTTATGATAGCAAGTGTTCCCAGTACCCAGACCACTTTTGATCTCAATGCTGCAGAAAACCAAGCCATCATATCCAAGTTGCAAGAGGATAGACACTTCAGGTAGATCGGCAAGAGGTGGATTGAGAGGCTTGAATCTAAGGGACTGGTAGTTGTTGAGCAACTGGGTAATGCTCTCCTAAGGCTGGAAATAGAGAGGAATACTATTGACAAGAATCTAAAGACTCTTGCATCAAAGAGAGTGAGATGTCAAGAATGCATAGTGATGTTACACGTGGTGGTTAAAATGAAGACCAAGGAGGCACTAAAGGCCAAGATATTACAGAAAGGACATGAGCCTTTGATCGAATGGCTTCAAAGCTTGGAATTTAAGATCGAGATGATCATCCAAGCTAAAATAGGGTTACAACAAAAAGATGTCAAGATCAAGGAAGAGAAAAACAAAGATTTTAAACTCCTTCAAGGTCTTCACATGGAATCATAGACAAGTGGTCAGGGAAAATAAATGATTGGATTGGCTAGTATGCAGAAATCATTTTTTGATTCTGTGCATAAACTGGCAGAACAGTCTTCCACCCATTTGGACAAGGTGCCAGAACTGCAACAGTTGAGCGGATGCATCTTTAAAGTCATGGAAGAGCTAAAGGATCAGACGGATGCAATCATGATCCTAGCCAAAGAACATTCCAAATGGCTCATTAGATACACTAATGTCCATATCAATAGGCATGAAGAGCTCATCCCGATCATTACAGCTGTCACTGCCTATAGGGCTAAATTAGACAAGGGGAAGTAAACTGAAGCTTAGATAGATTCCCCCTTGTGCTAAATTTTGATAGTATTGTAACGGATAAACTTTTGTTTATCATTTCTATTTAGGGAAGTTGAACCATTTTGGTTACCCCTTTTTTTGTAACGGTCCAACTTTGGAACCCTATATGTATTATTTCCAAAATCAATACAAAGGTCACCTAAATTTTGGTGTGAAAGATAGCATTTTGCTGAGTCAAATTTGTATGTTTGAATGTCATTTATTTAACTGCTCCACTGCATTACATTTATCTATCTATTAAATTCAAATGTTTCTTTGGAGTTAGATTCACAGTTTGTGGTTGAACCATAATTCTGTATTATGATTTGATACAGTTAATTAGGGTAAAATCTGGTGTTATTCTAAGTCTGGGAGATGTCCCTGTGAGATAGATTGATTCATTGTCACTTTATCATTAAGTCTTTAAGTCTTGAATTTGTATTTTCATTATCGGTTATTGCATTACTAGTTTTAAGAAGTCATATGATTGATGAAGTCTTGAAATTGGCTAAAGTTAGAATTGAATTTATCCAGCCTGAGTTATTTCCTGTCTAGGTTTAGCTTGGTTTACCTCTTCTATTCTCGGGTCAAGAACACACCCCTGTTAGAATAGGAAGGATCAATATTCATTGAAGATCATTTACTTAAGGGAGTTTTACCTTTAAATTCAGAGAGAAATTAGTTATTTAGTCACAATTTCCCAACTGTTGTATTCAATTGTTCTTAAATATTTGGGTATTCTAGAGTTAAAGCAAAAAGAACAATCTGTTTACCAACAGATTTTTGGCAACTCTACTGGGGAGATGAATAGTCATCATACCAGAAGCATATCATGAGGAAATATGGTGCTTCCTCTTGAAAATATAATTCCTGTGCTCCAACCGAATCTTGGTTTCCAAGACGATCAAGAGGATCTCATTTCCTCACTGAATACTTTTGTCTGGAAATACAGAAGAAACATTGAGCACTATAGAAATGCCAGTCAAGTGCTAGAGAATGAAGAAGCTAGGATAGAAGCACTTGAAGAAGTCATCCGAAGGAGAAATCTAAGAAGGGCACAATGCCAAAAAAAGTGTGAAGCCAGACTAGAAGACTAGTTGGAGCCCTGGAGCCCAAGAGGTTTCTTAGGAGTGCAAAGAAATAAGGTGGTACGAACCCAGTTTTTGAGAGACTTGCAAACCTTGATTTTTCTCTACTTGAAGTACCCCATTGAAAGAACATAAATAATAAGAGAAAAATCAAACCTCCTTCACCTCCCAAACAATCAACCCTTTTTTCCACCACTTGTCAAGTGTTAACTTTGCACAGAGTAGTTGCTCCTCCTATTGTCAATCTAACACCCTATCTACCTCCAGTAGTTATGGCACTTCCTTGGGCCGCTATAGTTGGACCATTGCAATTGGAAGCATATAATCCCCTCCCCTTAGGTTCAAGAAATAATTTCCCCAAATTCTCTGGAGATGGGAAAGTATCTACAAATGAACACATTGCTGCATTCTTTACTTCAGTTAATATTTTAACAGTGCGAGAGGAAGATGTGGCCGTCAGATTATTCATTGAAACTCTTGTTGAAGGTCCTGCTGATTGGTTCCATCACTTTACCAATTCCTCTATCATAGATTGGGCTTCTATGAGAGCTTCTTTTGAAAGAAGATTTAAAAATGCTGAAGATGAACATGCACTATTGACACAATTGACCTCTATCAAGAAAGAGCCTTCAATCAGTATAAGAGATTTTGTGGCTAAATTTAACAAGCTTGTAAATTGTATCCTAACAGCCGATAGGCCTACTGTAGGGAATTTGAAAACATTTTTCATAAGTGCTATGCCTCTCGACATCAGTTATGATTTGAGAAGAACAAATCCAGCCACTTTGAACCTTGCCCAAAGGACTGCGGTGGAATTGGAAGACCACATAATATTAGCAAGAAAATGGAAAAGAGAAATACAATCTAGAGCCAGTACTAGTAGCACCACATCATCAGATGAGATGATTCAAAAACTATCCAATGAATTCATCACCTTCAAGAGGCAGCTTCCTAGATTTAATAATCCCTATCAAAGAAACTTTCAAGAGAAACCTGGAAGAAACAACGAAGGGAGAAGTGCTGATGGAAAGACATTACAGTTGACTTCTCCACCACAAAGGTTAGCTATAGAAGCTCCCCCTAAAAGGGGAAACATGCGTGCCTTCCATTTAACTATAGATCATGATGGAGAAAGTTGTCTCGATGTATCTCGTTCTTGGCAAATGCATCAAACTGATGAATGGAATGTTGGAGTGTCTGGAGCTGAACCAGATTCATACTCACATGGTGACTAAAAAATTATATTTAGAGTATGAATCAGATTCAGAACTGGGAGCAACATATTATGCTACCATAGACGAGACCTCCTATACAGTCTTAACCCAGAGTTAGAAGGATAAAGGCCCTGCTTCAACACCTCCACCTAAAAATAATGAGATATGTACCTCCCATTCTAAAGAGGCCAATCAAGGAGTAAGGATTCTACAACCAGGTAAGGAGAAAAACTCTTTTGACATTATTCAATTTTGTAGAGATTCCAGAATTCAAATATCCCCCATAGACTATCTTAAATCTAACCCTGTAGAATTGAAAAAGCTAGTAGATTATTGTAAAGAGGGGAATCAGAATTTAAATCAAAATTCCATGACTACCATAGAAAATGAGTCTATATTTGTAGACCTAATTGAGCAAGGTGAGCCATTTGTGTTGGCTACTTTCCCAGGCCAAAAGCCTGACCCATTCTATGTGTCATTGTATATTAATGGTTGCAAGTTAAGCAATTGCATAATAGACTCTGGAGCCTCAGACAATGTAATGCCATTGACTATAGCTAAATCCTTGGGACTTACCCTCACTAAAGCCCATGGTAGGTGTTACTCTATGGATTCCAAACAAGTACCCTTGGTTGGGAAAATCAAAGATGCCCAAGTGGCTCTAGCAGCACATCCTGAGAAGAAAATGTTGTTAACAATACTTGTTGCTAATATACCTGCTAGTTACGGTTTGTTGCTAAGAAGGAGTTTTTGCAGAGACCTGGGAGGGGAAATAAAGCTAGATTAGTCTCAAGCTTTAATCCCAGTAAGTAACAAAAAGATAAAGCTGGTCCCGGAAGAGAAAGCTAAGTTTACAGTGCTGAAATCGGATGACCCTAAAGCCCAAATTCTATATTAGGAATTAGAATTTGGAAATTAAATGTTGTTTACAGATGATCATGATGAGGAAATTGAACTTAGGGAAGAAAAAGATCAGTTTTCCGTCAAGGAAACACCATCAGAAATTTGGACCCTCAAATTCAAAGGAAGTTGCGCATCGTTAGGGTCTGGCGCAGGTGTGGTCTTAATATCACCCGATGGAGTATGTGAGCCCATGGCTTATAAATTAGAGTTAAGGAACACCAAAAATACTACCAAGTATGAAGCCTTGCTTTTAGGAATTATTGTTGTAAAAGAGAAGGGTGTGAAAATCTTAAGAGCTTGAGGTGATGCGGAGTCAATCGTGCACCAAGTAAAGAATCAATACTCTATTAAAAAACACATTAAAAAACTACAAGAACAGAGTATGGGATGAAATAGAAGCATTGGGTGCATTATTTATTGAATCTGTACTAAGAGAATTGAATTCCAAGGCAGACTCTTTAGTAGTGTCAGCCTCATTACTCCTCCCTCACCCAGAGTTCAAGGATAAGAAGTACCAAGTAGAGGTTGTGTATCCACCATCTATGCCTGATAATGAAGAAGATTGGTGAGTGTTTGAAGATGACAAGAACCTCCTCCTCTTTTTGGAGAGTGGTGGAAACTTCCATAAAGATGCTACCGATGATCATAAGGAAAACTATCATGGCAAATGAAAGAAGGACAAGTCAGAGGTCATCCAGTTTCAAGGCAATATCATCCCTCCCCACTTAGTTACACTTGAAAAACTCTTCAAAAGACATGATAATTTTGTTAAGAAGAAGAGAATTGAAAGAGGTCCTACCACTGGTGAGTATGAAGGAATTAATATCAGAAGTGAAAAGGACCCTAAGATGATCAATATTGGGAAATGTTTCATTGAAGAAGAAAGGGAAGAGGCTAGGAAACTCTTCCTGGAATACCAAGATGTTTTCTCCTAGAGTTATGAAGATCTGAAAAGCTTTATGAATGGTAAATTCAAACATCATATTTCCTTAAAACCTAAGGCTTCCTCGTTCAGGAAGAAACAAAAGAATTACAATCCCAAAGTTGTTGATGCAATATTTAGGGAGGTGGATAAAATGCTTCAAGCAAGGATTATCTACCCTATCCATCACTCTACCTGGGTGGCGAATATACTACCTGTGAGGAAGAAGAATAGAGAAATAAGGATCTGTGTAGACTTCAGAAATCTCAATCAGTCCTCTTTGAAAGACAACTACGCTCTTCCCAACATGGATCATCTATTGCAGACCGTGGCTAGAGCTAAGATGATATCTATGTTAGACAGTTTCTCAGGGTACAATCAGATAGAAGTAGGGAAAGTAGACCAACATAAAACAACTTTCACGACTCCAAGGGGCACTTTCACATACCACAGAATGCCATTTGGGTTGATCAATGCTAGAGATACCTTTCAGAGAGGTATGGTTCTTTCTTTCAGTGATATGAAGAAAAAAATAATTGATGTATCTGGACAATCTTACTGTGTTTTCCAAAAAAAGAGTAGATCATATAAATGATTTAAGGACAGTATTGCAAAGGTGTAGAGAGGACGGGATTTCACTGAATCCCAAAAAGTGAGTTTTCTATGTGACTGAAGGGAAATTGCTGGGTCACATTGTTTCCTAGGAAGGCATAAGAATTGATCCAGAAAGGGTGAGAGCAATCCATCAATTGAGCTTACCTATGAACAAAATTGGAGTGAAATCATTTTTCGGTCAGGTAAACTTTCTCAGGAGGTTCGTTCCAGATTTTTCTGAGATTACCAAATGCATAGTGTACATGATGAAAGGAAATATAAATTTCAAATGGAATGAATCTGGTAAGAAATCTTTCAAAAGCATCAAGAACACCATAGCCAATGCCCCGGTGTTATGTCATCCAGATTACAAGAAGGATTTCATAATTTATTGTTATTCTTCTAAACACACCCTATCAGCAATCCTCATGCAGGAGAACGAGGAAGGAGTCCAAGCTCCTATCAATTTTATGAGCACACCTCTGAAAATAATGAGCTGAGATACTCTCAGACTGAAAAACATGCTTTCGCAGTAGTAAAATCTTTAAAGAATTTCAGATCCTACATTTTACACTCTCACTCTCTTGTATATGAACCTGACATTGCAGTAAAAAGCATATTGACTCAACAGGATGTGGGATGTAATAACAGAGGAGTGTGGGTGGCAAAGACTCAGGAATACAACATAGAAATCAAGCCCACTAAGGTGGTAAGAGGAAATGCACTATGCAAAGTGATGGCAGAAAACCAAGTGGATGAAGACCCTGAAAATACACAATTGGTCCTAGCAGTAAGTATGCAAGATCCCTGGTTTGAAAATATTATGTATTTCTTGACATACGGTGAATGTCCTAAAGGACTAACTTCGAAGCAAAGAAGAGATCTAAAATTGAAATCTTTTAAATATATAATTTGGGAAGATAGATTGAATAAGAGATCTATAGATGGAACTTTCCTCTGGTGCATTGACAAACAATAGCAAGAAAAGTTGTTAAGGGTGTTTCATGATGAAGATTGTGGGGGACATTTCTCCTCATCAGTTACTACATTCAAAATATTGAGACAGTACTATTACTGGTCGGGAATGTTTAGAGATGCATATCATTGGGTAGCGAGATGTGAGAAATGTAAAATGTTTACTGGAAAACCATAGTTAGCAGCACTACCCCTTAGACCAGTGATAATTGAAGGTCCTTTTTCAACAGTGGGGTCTTGATTTTATTGGTCCTATAAATCCCATGTCTAGCATAGGCCATACCTACATAATCACTGCGACTAACTACTTCACAAAATGGGTGGAGGCGAAAGCAACTAAGAAAACTACTTCGGAGGTAGTATGCGAGTTTATCAAAGAGAACATCCTGGTAAGGTTTGGTGAGCCTATTACGTTAGTTATGGATAATGCCGCATATTTTTATTCACAAGAAATTACCAATTTTTGTTTTGAGTATGGCATTATGATTAGTCACTCATCTAACTATTTCCCTCAAGGAAATGGTCAAGTTGAGTCCAGTAACAAAAATCTAGTGAGCATCATGAAAAAGATTGTAGCAGACAATCAGAGAACTTGGCACAATAAAATATACGAAGCCCTATGGGCAGATAGAGTGACTCCTAAAAGAACCATTGGTGTATCTCCTTTTGAACTTGTCTACGAGATCGAAGCCATTCTTCCATTGCCATTGGAACTAGCAACTTGTAAACTGAGAATAGCAGTAGAAGATGGTATATATGAAGATGGCTTAGAAAAGAGGATTATTTACTTGAACAAACTTGAAGAGGAAAGGGAGAAAATGGTAGATCATATCACACAACATCAAATATGTGTGAAAAACTTGTTTGATAAAAAGATCAGACCCTAGAATTTATGGAGGGAGATATGGTGTTGTTATGGGACAAGCGCAGAGCACCCAAAGGTATGCATGGGAAATGTGAAACATTGTGGAAAGGACCCTTTAAGAGCCATCAAGAATTCGAGAGGAATTATTTTAAATTGACCTATCCAGATGGTGAGGCACTACCCCTGATGTATAATGGTCAGTTCTTGAAGCTGTATCAGACCTAAATTTAAAACAGGTAACCCCTGTATTGTACAATAGTTACGTTTAGTTCCTTCTTTTATTTTATTTAGTTAGGTTTCCTTTCTGCTTTCCTTTCTGTGTCTTGCTTTAGTTTTGTTGAGATTTGTGAAACCAGAGACTTGAGTTCCTTGCTTGGACATGTGAATGTCCAAGTCCCCAGACAGAGCCAGCTGTTTCCCCACTTTTGATCTACATATCTTTCAGACAAAATTGGATGTTTAATGTGTCGTAGTAATCTTGAAAGCTTTGTGTAAGTCTTGAGTCTAAGTCTAGCTATCATCTTAGGCTAGGAGGCCTTTATCAAATTTCCCTAAATTGCCTTTTCTTTTGTGAGCCAGAGGGAATTTGTATCTGAGATCGCGTTTCATTGGGTAGGTTGAGTTCCCAAATTTGGTAAAGGCCATGTTTCAAAGGATTCTAGCATTGGTTTTATAAGCAGTTGAAGTATTTTTCCTTAACATTCCCTTTTGCAGCATTGGCAAAAAATTGGTTCTAAGCTTCTCCTTGGCACAAAATCACTCACAGAGTGCGTTTTCCGCAATTAACAGACTTTAAAGTATCAAAGGTCAGTGAAAGTTGAAAATGAGAGATTTGGGAATAAGGAAGCTTTGGGCATTCAGATCAAATCTATTTCAAGAAAAAGGAATGATTGAATGAGGAAGAATTCAAGATGCAAGCTTAATGGCAAAAAGCAAAAAATGGCTTCTCCGCTACTCCAACAGGTGGGTTTCAACCTGCGAAGTACGTTTTCCACCAAATCATTATATGGAAGAACTTTGAAGAAGAATCAATCTCATAGGTGATCCAAGGCATAAAGAAAGCCAATAAAATCAAGACATACCATTTCAGCATCTCAATGAGCTAAATTTCTCCTTCAACAGATTTTTGAGCAGAGAGCACTCCAAAAGTATTTCTCCACCGAAAGGGAAGCGCGAAAGTAGTTTTCCGCTACCTCCAGAAAGTTAGTGTTAGGGTTACTAAAGTGAAAAGATGTTTCTTAATGGCCCATGGGGGGTAAAGTAATTAATTCAAATAAAGTTGTTTTACTCCATAACAGACTTTTTCATTAATGTCTTAGCCTTTTCATTCATGTGGCATGGAAAGTCAACCGTTAAATGGTAAGAATTCAAAGTTATAAAATCAGTGAGGTATTACACACAGGATCTACCATCTGTTTAATGAATTGTTAGAATATGAAGCTCTTGACTATAGTTATTCCTTTCTCTTGAATTCTTGAGAGATACCACTTATCCCAAGTCAGAATTAGTTGAAGTATGGCTACGAGATTTACGGGATTCGATGGGATGAATGGTATCACATCTGATTGGCATAAGATTACGGACACCTCCTTGAATTTTTTTTATATGCGGAACTTTCAGAGAAGATTGAAGGCAGACTAGATACACTTTGTGACTGAAAAGTTAAAGGAGAGCGGGTTAGTCAAAGCTGCTAGTTTTCCTGTTGCCATTCAAGCTCTTGAGCTTGTTCAAGAGTGCATAACTCGATATAATCTAGATACCAAGAAAATCCTCTTGCCCAACAACATGATGCTTCTATCCATTGATTGAGATTCTATCCAGAACTCTTTGCACATTCTGGAGCAGGCTGAATATTCAGAAATGACATATAGTCAGGCGGTTACCGAATATGGAGCAAATAAGGTAGTATGGAAGAAGGAAATAATGAAGTCATGGTTTCAAGAGCCGAGGAGCGCCAAAGGAAAGTTTTCCAAAGCATTATATGACTTGAATCTGAAGTTGGAGATTGTAGACATCTTGGTGCTACTTCATAGGATCCAAGGTGAGAGTGACGCACTGAACTTCATTGAGCATATTTCTTCTTAGTCCAGGTGATATGTTCTCAACATCATTTCATCGGTTAGGCTCTTATGGTAAGCGAGAATCTCTCCAGTACCCTAAGTAGAGCTAAGCTTCAGAATGAGTTCTACATGTCTTTAGTCCTTTTATATATATATTGGCCACAATTCAAATTTGGCCAGGGCTTCCTAGATTAGAAGAGTTCCTAGATGATGTTAAAAGATATGAATTTTTCCCCTGTCTACAATTACATAACAGTTATGCTGAATATCTCAGAGTTAACGATGCATTTACTATGAGACTATATAGGGAGCTACAAGGTTTCCCAAAAAGGAGATTTTGTCCTGAAGCCATGGCTTTTATCAGCCAATTTGGGTGCTTTTTCATTCAATTTGTGGATTTCTCATATATTCATCTTGCAGGATTTGATGACTTCCCTTTGAAGTTGCCTAGATATCCTGATGATATGATCGTGCTAGTCAAGGTGATGAGGTAGGCACTCTAAGTGAATCTAATCAGTGCTGATGCTAAGAAGAAGGGCTATGATTTCTTGATGACCATTGGAGCCTACAGCTGCGCATCCTGGTTCGAGACAAACAATGTTTTGAAGACATTCTCAAAGAGGTTTCAGTTGGAGACATATAATGTCTTGAGGCCATAATACTATACTGTAAATTGTGCCTGAGATTCCTTGCAAATGAGTCATGCAATTCATCATGTTGATGATATTGAAGACTACTGGGCTAATTGCAAAGATGACTTAGAGATCAGAGAGAGATTCTACGCCAGGTTAACCATTGAACAAATCAAAAAGTTCAAAGTTAACATTGTAGTGGAGGGGTTGGAAGATGATGGTCAACATATGTATGATAATACATATTTGGAGAAAATAAAGCCACTCCCTATAATCTCTGAGCCCATGCTAGGGCAGGCCATTAACGACTTGCAAACCTTAATGGGTGGGATTTAGAAAAGAACAATGCAGTGGGTGGAATGGACTGCAGGCAGAAGGAAGAGGTCAGAAAGGAAGTCTCCTTCTAAGTGAACCTCAGCAAAAGACACTTTGAGCAATATAACAACTTCTTTAGTAATGATCCCAAATATGGCTAAAGGATCAACCCAGCCAGCGGGCGGAGGCGATGAACCTCCCGAGAAAGAAATCCAACCAAAGAAGACATGCGGAGAGGGCCCGCTTCCAGACATTAGGTTGACAGAAGAAGTAGTTTCTACAGACCTGGAAAAGCCTCTAGAAGAGCCCACTAAAGGTGTAGGACCTGAGCAATCAGTTAAAGCTAGTGTTGTAGACACATAAGTTGATACTTTGACCCAAGATACTCGAAGATGAGGATCCCCTGTCATAGTAGAGGTGGGTGAAGATACCTCCAATATCTCAGCCACAGAATCAGATGAGAGGGTTGAGAAGCAACAAGAAGCTTCTCAAGTCATTAGATTAGTTTCTTCCTCTCCTACATCAGTGAATCCATTTGCTTCCAGGCCTAAAGCCACTCATTCGGTCATCAGGAAGTTGTTCATAGAAGAGTTAGTTTTTGCTTCCAAAGTCACCAGTGTTGAATCCTAGATAGAAGATACTCTAGAGTGTAAAAGGAAGAGAGTAGAGGAAGGGACTTCCAAAAAAGATACTCTCTCATGGGCCTTGCAACCCAAAATCATAGTGGGTAACGTAAAGAAAGTGAAGACAATGTTTACACTGGGTCGAGATCCTGAAATGGGGCATTTCACTATGGAGGTGGCCAAGCCTACAAAGGAGGGCAGAATTGAAGATATGACTGCCTTTGATTTTTAGTTGTAGTCGTTTGACATGGGGCTTGCTCGACATGAAACCAAGGTAAATTAGTGGCAATCCACCAATGTGGTAATAGTAGAAGAGCTTGAAGAGCTCAAGACTGCTAAATTTCAACTTAAAGAAGTAGCAGAGCTAACTAACTTCATCAGACAACTCATCATTTTGATAGCAAGTGTTCCTAGTACCCAGACCACTTTTGATCCCAGTGCTTCAGAAAACCAAGCCATCATAGCCAAGTTGCAAGAGGACAGACACTTCGGGCAAATCGGCAAGAGGTGGATTGAGAGGCTTGAATCTGAGGGATTGGTAGTTGTTGAGAAACTGGGTAATACTCTCCTAAGGCTGGAAATAGAGAGGAATAATATTGACAAGAATCTGCAGACTCTTGCATCAGAGAGAGTGAGATGTCAAGAATGCATAGTGATGTTGCACGTGGTAGTTAAAATGAAGACCAAGGAGACACTAAAGGCCAAGATATTACAAAAAGGAGATGAGCCTTTGATCGAATGGATTCAAAGCTTAGAATTTAAGATCAAGATGATCATCCAAGTTGAAACAGGGTTGTAGCAAATAGATGTCAAGATCAAGGAAGAGCAAAACAAAAATTTTAAACTCCTTCAAGGTCTGCACGTGGAATCACAGACAAGAAGTTAGGGAAAAGAAATGATTGGATTGGCTAGTATGCAGAAATCATTTTTTGATTATGTGCATAAACTGGCAGAACAGTTTTCCACCCATTTGGACAAGGTGTCAGAACTTCAACATTTGAGCGGATGCATCTTTAAAGCCATGGAAGAGCTGAAGGATCAAGTGGATGCAATCAAGAGCCTAGCCAAAGAACATTCTAGATGGCTCATCAAATACACTAATTTCCATATCAATAGGCATGAAGAGCTCATCCCGATCATTACAACTATCACTGCCTATAGGGATAAATTAGACAAGGAGAAGTAAACTGAAGCTTAGATAGATTCCCTACTGTGTAAAATTTTGATAGTATTGTAACGGATAAATATTTTTTTATCATTTATGGTTAGGGAAGTTGAACCATTTTAGTTACCCCTTTTTTTGTAATGGTCCAACTCTGGAACCTTATATGTATTATTTCCAAAAACAATACAAAGGCCAACTAAATTTTGGTGTGAAAGATAACATTTTGCTGAGTCAAATTTGTATCTCTAAATGCCATTTCTTTAACTTCTCCACTGAATTGAATTTATCTATCTATTAAATTTGAATGTTTCTTTGGAATTAGATTCACAGTTTGGGGTTGAACCAGAATTCTCTATTATGATTTGATACAGTTAATTAGGGGAAAATCTAGTGTTATTCTAAGTCTGGGTGATGTCCCTGTGAGATAGATTGATTCATTGTCACTTTATCATTAAGTCTTTAAGTCTTGAATTTGCATTTTCATTATTGATTATTGCATTACCAGTTTTAAGAAGTCATATGATTGATGAAGTCTTGAAATTGGCTAAAGTTAGAATTAAATTTATCTTGCCTGAGCTATTTCCTGTCTAGGTTTAGCTTGGTTTACCTCTTCTATTCTCGGGTCAAGAACACACCCCTATTAGAATAGGAAGGATCAATATTCATTAAAGATCATTTACTTAAGGGAGTTGTACCTTTAAATTCAGAGGGAAATTAGTTATTTAGTCATAATTTCCCAACTGTTGTATTCAATTGTTCTTAAATATTTGGGTATTCTAGAGTTAAAGTAAAAAGAACAATCTGTTTACCAACAGTTTCTAACTTGGAACTAGTAAGGAAGAAAAATGAAAATATAAGATTGTGTGTTGACTTTAGAATGAACATTTCTTCATTATAGGATAATTATACATTACCAAACATGGAAACAATGCTGCAAAAATTAACAAGGTGCCAATTGAATTTTTGCCTATGATGGACTAATTTTCAAGGTATAATAGGGTAAAGGTAAAGGATTCAAAACAATATAAGACAACATTCACAAATCCTTGGGGAGCTTATGTGCATGTAAGAGTGTCAGTTAGATTAATGAATGATAGTGAAACATTTAAGAGGCTATGAATGTGGAATTTGTTTCTCTAATAAACATAATCATGGTGGTGTATCTATTGAAAAGGCCGAATAACTTAGAGGGGGGTAAATAAGTTATTCCCACACTAATTACAAAAAAATTTCTCTATTGGTAAATTAATAAACAATATTAATGACAACTTTTGATCTATCAATTAAGTACTTAAAAATCCACAGAAGATGTAAACATGAAAGCACATGAACATTGACACAAAGAACATCAAGATTTGCGAGGAAAAACCAAACTAGGAAAAACCACATAGTAGATAATTCTCATGAAATGAAAACACCTATTGAGGTGACACTAGATAAGGTAATTTGTACTAAGGCTCGTTGTCAATTGTGATCATTTTAGGTTGGATCATTGTCAGTTGACTCACTGCCATTCGGGCTAACTACCCTTATACAATAGTGATATCAAAATAAAACATGAACTGGTTGAATTACATCTGACTATGCATGAAAAGTTCAACCATTATGCTATGTCACCATAACCACCAGTAGATCACCGACAACCTGATCCACTGCTAATGGTATGTAAGCTCCGTATAGATCTTCAATTTGTTTCCTCATATAGTATTTCTCTCATACACAATTGCCACAAGTTTGCACTACCCTTTTTACCAAATCCACACACACTCTCGGATACAAAACTTCTCCTTTATTTATATAGATATTTGTTCATACATTTGTCGGCCCACACCAAACGTGTATGATGACCCCAAAACAAAAATTATTTTAAATATATTTAATGCATAACATCAATCCTAAATCTAGGATATACTTAAGAATATTTATCCACATGCTACATCACGACCCATAGATAGGTCATACTTAGGATATTACACATTTTTAAGAACTACCACAACCAAGAGAAAAAGATTAAAACATGAAGTAACTGAAATTGCTGACAGAAGAATCTGTATGATACACTATAGCCAATACACCAAAAGCATCTAATGAGCTGCACTACTATCCAGATACCAGTAGAAACATTGTATTCAATGTAATCACTAGAAAATGATACAATTGAATATTGAAATCATACAAGTGCACCGAAACATATAAGCCATAAATAAAGTATTGTATACTTTCTAAGAAACACCAGGAACACCAAAAATGTTCATACTGAACCTAATCTATTCATAACTAAAATTCTTATTACATAATTGAAACTCCTATTGTACAACCAATAACCAACAAGTACATAGCCAAAACTACCAACAACCAACTGATATCACTCGAGTGTCAGTATCAATATTTTGACATCAGTGACAATCAAAGCTAGTAAAAACTTAATAAGTCTAAGAATCTCCCCCTTTGGCATCGATGGAAAAACTCAAAAACTACAAAACTACAAAAATCTTGAAGATCCAAAAAAAAATCCCCCTGAGTAAATGCAACATGTATTTTCTCCTTTTCTCTCTCCCCCTTTTTTCCACACTTCCTAGGGGAAAAAAAAAATGAAAGAAACCTTTTACTAATACAATAGTCTTAACCAAAAATAACTTCTTATACCTTTCTTGTAACATTTGAAGCTCTTTCTTCTATTCAGTAATTGTTACCTCCATGTGAGCACACAAACTGCCACACTCGACCAGTTTGTCAAAAGACTTTGTATAGTTCAAAGACTGAATCCATTGTGCATGCACCTCTACATAGGTTAGGATGCCAATAGGATGTTCCAATCTGACTTCAACCATATCTTTGACCAATTAGAAATTTTTGATAAATTCCTCTCTTTGTATTTATTACACCAACAACTCTACCTAAAACTCTCAAACTCTAACTCTTTGCTTCTCGTCTCTATCTTTGAAGACATCATAAGTCTTACCAGGTTCATTCAAATCTATTTCAATTTCCTCACACTAGACTTTGAATTTATCAACTGCAGCAGCCCACCAAAGACAATATCTATAAGTATTAGTGATCTCCCTCACACATTTATTCATTTTATTGATAACTCTTGAGAGTTTTTGCTCTGCATTTTTACATTTCTTCATTATGGATTTCTCCACCTTCATGTAATCCACTCCAAATTACAAAAATTCAATCTTGATGACCCTCGCTAACTCATTTGGTAGCATACCAAATATAATGGAGATTGTATCACTTCTACTGATCAAATGATTAGTCAACAATCTTCTCACCAATTTATTGTCCTCAAATGAATAATCGGTCTACAAACTATCAAGTTTTCATAATCATCAATTTCTAACAAAGATCTCACCACAGTAGAATTCACACACACAAATCTTTCCAAAGAGGGCATAGATTTACCTTATTCCTCTTCTTCAACTTCAATTTCCTTTTCAACATTTCCTTATTTTCCTTCAGCCTTCATTTCTTCTTCTATAATTTCTTCCTGACCATCATCTTCCTCACTTTCTAAAATAGTAACAACTTCTTTACCTTTGTCACTAGCCTTTATCTTTTTGCTTCATACGATGAACCACTGATAACTAATTCTAGTTTATTTTGTCCTGAGGAGGGACCTTCCTTAATTTACCTTATAGGTACAACACTTAAAACCACTAACCCTAAACACACATTCATCTACAATGTAGTAAATTATATTTTGCATGCACTCACATTGTCCTCCAAGAAACTCAGATACCTGCAAATAAGTTTACCAATAGGAATATCGGTCCTCCACTCAAAGTTCTCCTTCTTTCGTAATGATTTCATATAGTGGAATACCAAGCACACCAACAAAAAACCAAAATTTAATGATTATCCACTTTCAAATGACATTTTTACATTCTCAAGAAAATTGCCAAAAACATTTTACACAAATCCATTTATACATTTTTCTTCACAATCTTGCATGAAATATATACAACCAAAGCTGAACTAGAACCCTCATGATTCTGAAACCGAATCTTGTAGTAAATACCATAGGTGAAATACCTTATAATTAGATCTCTAATGGTATCTACAAGGAATTTTTGCTAATCTTGACTGATCTCTATAAGATTTTTAGCTTCCTGATAGCTAATAGATTTATTTCCAGGTAATTTTCCAATGCTACACAAACTAGTAATTTCCTCAATTATCTCCTTTGATACCACATATGGTTGTCCAATATCAAGTTTTTTCCATGAAATTGACTTAACACGAATATGATGAACTTGTTATCATCGCACAACATAAATTCTCCTCAAATATCGAGTCCAAGATTCTTGATTCTCTGCATATCCTCCACAAGCAATTTAAACTCTAATTGCTTGATATGACTGTGATCAAACTCCTTAAGCTTAATTTATTTTTCGACTCTTCTCTTCGCATCGACACAAATAACAGATTTGGGTGCTACGATTTCTTCACAAAATTATTCACTCAAGCACTCTATAAATTCACAAGTTTTCTTTGTGTTGTAGTACCAAATGTTTCAAAAATTCCACCTTTAAAGCCATGAATCAATCAAAATTAATTTTTCATGCTGAAATTTTAAATATTATTGATGCAACTCAGTCTCTTACACACATCACATCACTCAGTCATTGACTACATTAATTATTTGTCCAATCATCATACCAAGGACACATTGATTCCACTCGGTATTGCCTCGGCATAAGGGAGTGTATGATTTGACATATTGAATACTCTCCCTAAGCCCAAGTATTTGGCTCAGCTATCAGTGGTGATAGTACTGGTATCTGGCACTACCAAGTTATCTACACTATATGACTTCTTCCTCCATTCTGTATTGTATTTTCTGAGCTCCACTAGGTCCTGCAATATGATTATCATTTCTAGAACTCACCGGAGCATTGCTAGATCTGCATGATTTAATATACTGACCATTTTGTCCACACTTGAAACAACTGACATTCTTTTTATCAACTCTCACCAATTGAACTTTAGATCAGCATTGACTAGCTTTGTGAACAAATTTGTGACACACAACAATTTCCATGGAAAACATTGTTCATTGAATTCAACCCTTCCTAATTTGAAACTTGATTTTTGCACTTACTTACTTTATGACCAATCTTATGAAAATTAAATCATTTGATCTTCTATTCTTTCCCCATCACACAATCAACTGCCTTATGACCAAAATTCTTGCAAAAAATAACAACCATTGAAAGATAAGTACCTTTGAGCATTTTATTGTCTTGTGGGCCTTTGTGTAGATATATTTTGGTTTTTTACCTCACTTGTGACTTCAAACTTTGCATCATCTTCAACTATATTTTCTTTTACCTTGTCATTCTGATTTGAACATTTACTGATAAACTCTACACCTTCTTTATCCTTGTGTCCTATCTGAATAGATAGAAATTGATCTACGATAGTAATGCTTTCACATGCCTTTCTTTCTGACCTCAGCTTCTTTAGTTCTAATTCTAGCTTCTCATTTTTTTTTTAACTCTTCCTGATCATTTTCTTGATATTTTCTTCAGACTCTTTCCACTCTTCCATAGCCATTTCTAGTTCAATCCTTACTAACCAAGCATTTTTTGACTTGTATTTCAATCCACCTTTGATATAATTTTCTCTCACAACCTTTTTATCCATCTTCTTCTCAAGATTAGATAGCTTCTCTTTTAGTTCCTATTCTAAATCTGTACCATTGTCCTTTGATTCTTTCAATTCTCTCAATTCTTGTTTTAGATCTACAATTCTATCCTTAGATTCCTTCAACTCTTGACTAACTTCCTTGTACCTTACTTTGAATTTCTTGATCTGATATCTTAGCTTTGTGATACAGGTATTTGCCTCTATCAAGTTTTCTTTCAACTCCTCATTTTTTGATTCAATGCCTTCAATGTCACTCATCATGATTTACCAATCTTATTCTGTGTAGAATCCTCCTTCCATCTATTCAAATGACCACGATCTCCCTCAAGCAGTTAAGCTTTATCTAAAAGGGACTAGGATTTGATACCAATTGTTGAACAAGCCAAATAACTAAGAGGGGGGGGGTGAATAAGTTATTCACACACTAATTACAAAACTTTATCTATGTTGGTAAATTAATAAACAATAGTAATGATAACTTTTGATATGTTCTTTAAGTACTTAAACATCCATAGATAATGTAAACATGAAAACACAGGAAGATTGACACATAGAACACCAAGATTTATGAGGAAAACCCAAAGTGGGAAAAACCACGAAGAAGCTAATTCTCATGAATTTAAAACACATGTTAAGGTGACACCAGTTAAGGTTAATTGTATAAAGGATCATTGTCGGTTGTGCTCACTACAGGTTGGCTCACCGCCAATCGAGCTAACTACCCTTATATAATAGTGATGTCAAAATAAAACATGAACTGATTGAAGAATTGAATCTAACTATGCATGAATAGTTCTACCATTAAGCTATGTCACCATAACCACTAGTAGATCACCAAAAACCCAATCCACTACTATCAGTATGCAAGCTCTATATAGATCTTTAATTTTTCACCTTAGGTACTACTTCTCACATACACAACTACCAAAAATTCACATTACCCTTTTTCACCAAATCCACACACTCTCTCGAATACAAAATTTATCCTTTATTTATATAGGTACCCATTCATACATCTGTCGAGCCGTACCAAACATGTATGATGGATCCAAAACAAAAAGTATTACAAATATATTTAATGCATAACATCAATCCTAAAGCTATAAAATACTTAAGAACATTTATTCACACACAACATCGTGACCCGCATATAGGTCATACTTAGGATATTATACTGCACATTACATTTTTAAGAACTACCACAACCAAGACCAGAAGGTGAAAACATGAAGTAACTGAAACTATTGATAGAAGAATCTTCATGATATACTATAGCCAATATACCAAAAGCATATGATGAACTACACTACTATCCAAATACTGGTAGAAACATTGTAGTCAACGTAATCACCAGAAACTGATACAATTGAATACCAAAATCATACAAGTGCATTGAAATATATGAGCCATAAATAGAGAATTGTACACTTGCCAAGAAACACCAGGAACACAAAAATGTTCATGCTGAACCTATTCTATTCATAACCAAAATTCTTGTTGCATAACTGAAACTACTTTTGTACAATCCACAACCAACACGTACATAGCCAAAATTTCCAACAACCAACTGATACCACCAGAGTGTCGGTATGAAGCTTTTGACATCAATGACAATCAATGCCAAGAATAACTCAATAAGTCTAACAATATCAATATTATCTTATTGTATTTTTAAATAATGTTGAGGATCATTGTATGCTTTTGGAGGTGTTTATCAAAACTCTTGAATACATAATCTCACTGAATCCAAATAAATGTCATTTTGCAGTCATGAAAGGTAAATTGTTGGGTCATATTATTTCTAAGGAGGGAGTTATAATTGATCTTGAGAAATTAGCATCTATAGATCCCCATTCCAAAAACTATGAAATGCATACAATCATTATTTGGTCAAATTAATTTTGTTAGAAATTCATTTCTAATTTTGTTGATATGGTAAAGCCAATCAATAAGATGATGAAAAGGGGAGAAAAATTAGATTGGATAGCTAAATCAGTTGATGCATTTATAACTATAAAAGAGCTATTGAAGAATCCATATGTTGAAGTCACCTAATTTTAGTAAGCCTTTTCAAATAAATTCCATTTGCATAATTTCACACAATCGTTGTTGTTATGTTATAAAAAAATGGACACAAATAGTCAATTATATATTTTAGCAAATCACTACAAGTTGCTAAGTTGAAATATGATATTACTAAGAAAAAACTATATTCACTCGTGAAGGCTTTTAAAAAATTTAGACCCTATTTCATAGGATAAAAGATAAATGTATATGTGACAAACAAAATGGTGAAAGATATTTTCATACAATATGAAGTGACTAGTACAAGATGTAGGTGGATAAATAAGATCCAAGAATTTAACTTTGAAATTGAGATTACCAAATTGGTCAAGGGAAAATGACTAACAAAATTGATGGTTGAATGCAACACAAAGGTTGCACAAGTGATTAATGTCGACATAAATAGGGATCTGGTACATAGTATTGAAAGGACTACTTGGTACACTGATGTGGTCTCTTTCCTTGAGCATATGAAGTTTCCAAATAATATGAATGATACTCAGAGAAGAACCTTGAAACTCTAAGCATTAAGGTATGTGCTTTTGAGTGGAGACTTATTTTGGAAAGATAAAAAGGGTGTTTTGTTGTTGTGCTTAGATGAAGGGCAAGCATAAAATATTTTTGAAATAAATGTATGAAGGTGTATGTGGTGCCTATTTTACAATGAAAACTACTATTCATAAGATTTTGAGGTGAGGTCATTATTGCCTAAAAGATTTTGTTGATGCACACATATATGTAATAAAATCTAAAGCACATCAAAAGTTTCTATGAAATTGAAATATCAGGGTGCATTTCCTTGCAGGCCTTTGTAGATTGAAGTTTCTTTCCATTAATGGGGGATTGATTTTGTTGGTGAAAGTATAGAGAAATCTATTGGGAGACAACACATATGGATCATTATTTCTACTGATTGTTTCAATAAATGGACTGAAGCTATTCCAACCAAGCAATCTACTAGCAAAGTGGTTACTAATTTTTTTATGGAGAGAATTACTACCAGGTTTGGGGTTCCTATTAAACTCATTATGGATAATGTTACGTGTTTTAGGTCTGAGGAGTTTAAGATTTTTTATGATTCTTATGGTATATTTATTTTTTATTCTTCATATTATCATCGTCGAGTAAATGGTCAAGTTGAATAATGTAACAAGAGCATAATGAAGATAATTAAGAGAATACTTGATAAGAATAATAGGTCTTGGGACTCTAAACTTAGATTACCATTACGGGATAATAGGATCACTGTAAAAAACATTATTGGTAGATCTCCTTTTGAGTTAGTTTACAGAATCCAAGCTAGGATGCCAAAGCACAATCCTTTGCCGGTATATACATTCATTCTAGATAATTATTTTGATATTTCCAAACATATGGAGGAAAGGATCGAGCACCTAGTAGAGCTAGATGAGATCAAAATAGAAGCATAAAAGAAGAATGCAAAGATGCAATAGAAAGTGAAATATTGTTTGATAACAAGGCTATAAACAAGAAGTTCCAAGTTGATGATCTTGTAGTGATGTGGAATGCAACAAAACAAAAGAAAGAAAAACATGGAAAATTCAAAGCATTGCAGCCTGGTCAATTTGTTATGATTGAAAAATGTGGTTTTATATTATTTTTAAAATATGAAGGGTGGAGTGTAGGAAATTTTGGTGCATGGAAAATTCTTGAAATGTTTTTTTCCTTGAAAATTATTTTTCCATGCACAGTAGATTATATATTTTTTCCAAGTTTTAGCTTTCTTTATGTGTTATTCCTAGTGTTTTGTTAATTTTGGTTTGCAGTCTAGAGTCTTTTCAAGATTCTTGCAATGCCCTTTGGTCATTCAGTCTAATATTGCCCACTTGAAAAGCTCTAAAACCTAATTTTTTTGTTTCTTCACTTTGGCTTTGTTATGTCATTAACTATTTTGCCCTGATCATGAATTTAAAATATCAATTTTCATAATGATGGTTGTCTCAAATGTCTTCCCCGTTATGATATATCTTCATTTTCCTGTTGGCTTAAGGTTTCATGGTTAACATGGCAAATGCAGTTCATCAGTGGGACATAACAACTTCAATAGGACCTCTTCCATGTCTCATGGATAGTTGTTGATCTTGTAGATCAATGGCAGGGATTTGAAACAATTAAATAGCTCTGCCAAAAACTACGACACTTGCATTAAAAAATATTAATGAGAAATATTTGATAAACTATAAGCATGATTTTTCATCAATTGTGTTAAATATTTTGTTCATCTAAGAAGAGGTGAAAATAAGTTGCGAAGGTATTAAGTAAAGAATTCAAGCCCTTAAGAAATTGCAAAAGTGGTGAAAAAGTCATTAATAGGGTACATTCTTGAGATCACACTGCTATTATATTTGAGTCTTTATTTGAAGAAATTAGTGAATTATATTCCAATATATAGTAGTTGTTTCCTAGTGTAACAATAGGGCTATAGAAAAAGAAATTGTGCTTGCATTGTACAAATTCAATTTTTTGTAGGAATTTGATTACTATGGACAGTTCCTCCAAAATCCCTTATGATACTAAACATAAAGACAAAAAAGGAATCTAGATATATAAATTAGGATCAAATTCATCAAAACCCTAGCTTTGTGGTGAGGTCAAAATGAATCTTAAGTTTGAACCCTGATGGAGAGAGGTTGAAATATTGTCAAAGACACTTAGACGATGTTTAGACACCACATTGAGGTATGATTTATCTTGATACTATGTCATCATAAATTGTATAAACCTCCTAAGCTATACAACTCCATGCTTAACACTCATTTCAGTACGTGTTCAATCTTCCATGCACCGTAGACCTTTTATATTATTTTAATTAATAAATATTTAAATGTATGCCTTCTCTTAGTTTAATCTCTACAAGGTATCTTAATTATAGGTGTTTCCCTTTAATTATTTCATTTAATTTATCACCATTTCCATATATTGGCGGGCTATTTTATTATGGTTCACCTCTTGTATTTATCAATATTTCAAACCTTGACTTCATGTGCATTTTTTAAATCCTAATATTCTAATTGACCCCTAACTCAAATTTGAGCCCAAAATTGTTAGTATAAGGTGAGCCAAGCATTATAGGGAAATTATAACTCACCTCATACTTACGAATCACCCCATACTCTGAAGTTTGTTTCCAAATTTGAATTGGACAAAGGTCCTATGTTTTTAGCAAGATCCTTAAATCCTAATTGACCTTCTTTGAGCTTTGGGATCCAAAATATCTAGGTTAGGTATAAAAACAAATATATCTCCCTTATTTTGGTATCCTATCATGTTCACTCAACTCCAAGTATTTTTAATCTTGAACATTTGAGGAGCATACAAGACGTCAAGAATTTAAAGTATTCAAGGCATTTCACCCTACCATATTCTTCATGTGTGGTAAGAAACACTAATAATTATGCAAGCATTATTTTTTTCATGTCCTTTTAGGTCTGTGTGTAGTCATTTTATTGCATCAACACTTGTGATCTCATTTAAAGAAGTATTTGCATCATCAAGGTATAAGTTTTTTTATTTAACTTATCAAGCCTCTTCTACTAACAACACACTTCCTTTTCATTTCAATAATTTCAATTTCATTTCAAGGTTAATTCCTAAACAAGGTTTTAATCAAGGAAAAACCCTTTCCACAATCTTTCCTCTTAATTTTTATGTGTAGGTGATAGGTGGAACAGTTACGGAGATAGATACAAGACAGTTTGTCAGAGAGCTATAGTTGACGAAAGTTTCATTATAAGTTGTCTGGTATAAGGTGATTCAAACTCAACCTATACTTCCTACTCACCCTTGACCCTTGGAGGCACCCCATACCTACTATTTTAAACTATAATTTAGATAAAAATTCAGTCTTTGTTATGGTTATAAGACCTGTTCATGAAATTGGATTTACAGTGTTTATCTGTATGCATGCTTAAGTACTTCATTTCTCCTTCCAATTTTCATTTCTTCTTCCTACTTTTACTAGCCATCTTTCTACTCCTCATAGTGAATGAATCCTTGCATCCTCTTAGTGCTTGATCCTCCTTCAATCCTAGTGGATCAACCTTCCTTCCAATGTATGAAATAATTTAGGTGCATGAGCTTCGTAGTTAGATCATACATGCAAGTGATTTCCCCTTACACCTATCTATTTGTCCCTTAGCCTCAAATAAGTTACCTCTCTTTGGCTAAGGTTTCATGTACATTATTTCCTAAAGGATATCTCCTTCGTGTTGAAAGTGGCTATCCTTGTGTATATTTTCCTTAAGATCCCATCATAGCTTTGTGTTTTCATCTTAAGGAGGGATGCATATATGTGGCCTCCATGTGTTATATAGCATATTCCTTTAGCAACAATATTTTCCTTGAGGCAAAACTTTTCCTTGGTCATCCTTTTTAAATTCTATATAGTAGATTCCTTTGGAAATGGTGTTTTCCTTGTTGAAATTTTTTTGTTTTAAATTTCCTTGGAGGAAATGTTTTCCTTGGTCATCCTTTTTCATTGATGTAGATGAATCCTTTGGAAACTATTTTCCTTAGGGAAATTATTTTTCAGCATTTTAGCAAACTCCTTCGAAAATAGTGTTTTCCTTGGGGAAATCCTTATATATTATAGTATATTCCTTTTTAAACAATAGTTTGCTTGGTTATCCTTGGGATGGGTTGACTAACATAATTCAACTTGGTAGACTATCAACTTCATCCTTGCACCTATCCTCCTCTCTCTTAGAATGAGGGGAACAAGCATAACTAAACTTGTTGGATTGTTTTTATTTCTCCTCCTTTTTGTCTCATAGATCACACAACATAACACAACTTGCAACATGACCATGAAAAGAAGGAAGAAGAAATTCAAATTGGAAGGAAAAATGAAGTACTTAAGTATGTAGACATATACAAACTATAAATCTCATTTTGAAAATAGATCTAAAAAAAATAGAACAAAGGCTGACCTATTATCTCAATTATATTCAAAATATTAGGTATGGGGTGTCTCTAAGGGTTAAGAGAAATCACAAAGTATGGGACAAGTCAGACTCACCTTATACTAGACAACTTTTGATGAAACGTCAATCAATTATAGCTCTTTGTCAGGTTGTCCTGTATTTTTCTCTACAACTGGGCTACCTATCACCTACACAATGAAAATGGAAAGAAATATTGTGGATAGGTGTTTTCCTTGTTCAAATCAATGTTTAGGAATTAACCTCAAAATTGAATTGAAATTCTTGAAATGAAAAAGAAACATGTTGTTAATAGTAGAGGCTTGATAAGTGAGATAAAAAATTTAAAAAAAACTTATGCCTTGATGATGTAAATTATTCTTAAAATGAGATCACAAGTGTTTATGCAATAGAATGACTCCATAGAGACCTAACACGACATCACAAAATACATGCTTGCATGATGATTGTTGATTCCCTCAACACATGAATAATATGGTAGGATCAAATGCCTTGAATGCTTGACTGCTTAAATGCTCCTTGAATGCTTCAGATCATTAATGCTTAGAATTTAATGACTATTATATAATACCAAAATGAGGGTGGTAGGATTTCTTTTATACCTCACCTAAAAATTTTAAATCCCAAAACTTGCAGAAGGTAGACTAGGATTTAAGGATCCTCCTAAAAACCTAAGACCTTTCTCCAATTCAAATTTGGGCACAAACTACAGAGTATGGGGAAAGTTAGACTTTCCCTATATTGGTTGAATTTCCCTATATCGACAATTTTAGGCTTATATTTGAGTCTGAGGTCGATCAGGATATTGGGATTTTAAAAATGCACATAAAGTCAAGGTTTTAAATTGGGATAAATACAAGAGGGAACTCATAATAAAATAGGGCCAATTTATGCAAAAGGTGATAAATGAATTAGAATAATTAAAGGATCACACCTATAATCAAGGGTCGTCATTGAGATTAAACTAAGAGAAGGAATATATTAAATATTTATTAATTAAATACATAGAAAGGGTATATAATGCATGGAAGAATGAACACACACTAAAAATGTGTGCTAATTAAGCATGGAAATATACACCTTAGGAGGTGCATACAACTTACGTTGTTACATTAATCCCCCACTTTAGCGGGAGTATGATCCTACACACATACTCACGGTAAAGTAGAAGAAAGGGAGATGATCATTGGGCAAGACTCAAAGAGATAATGCATCACTAAGTTCAAGAGAACAATTACCCAACCTAGGGATTTTAACTCGTACAACCATGTACAAGAGAAAACAAAACAAAAACAAAACAAAAAAAGACACACAACACAAAGGGGTTAGTACTAAAAACAATTTCTCCAAAATGACTAGTTGAACAGACCTCGATAACCAAAATCTCTCAGCCACAAGTATCATATTCAGAATATTATTGCAACAGTACAAGTGGTTCCATAGGAAGAGAAAGATCACACATAAAATATAAGACAAGACTCCTAGATCAACCAACCAGCAAGGTGTCTTATGCTTATGGGATCACGAAGGAGAGAGAGAAAGGAAGTCATGAATTACACAAGTTAGCAAAGTGTGTTAGGGTGGGTTATCCATGAAAGAGCATAGATTCCACTAGACACCAATTTGTATTATGTAAAGAGGAGGAAAATGGAAATAATATAGCAAGTTGAGTTATGCTTATCCCACTCATCCCAACTGAGAGGAGGACTAGTGCAAAGATGAAGTTGATAGTTTAGCAAGTTGCATTATGCTAGTCAACCCATCCCAAGGATAACCAAGCAAAACATTTTAAACAAGGAAATCCACCCAAAAAAAGTCCCAAGGAAAGCAGTGTTTCCAAAGGAATCAACTATAATATACAAGTATTTCCCTAAGGAATATGTTGTTGCCAAAGGAATCCACTGAAAATATTGAAAAAGGATTGCTCGAAGGAAAATATCGTTTAGAATGGAATCTGTTACATTGGTGCAAGAAGATAACCAATAAAAATTTTTACCTACAAGGAAATCTAAAAAAAATAATTTAATAAATAAAAACATTGTTTCTAAAGGTATCCATTAAATAACATTGAAAAAGAACCTCCCCAAGGAAAACATTGTTTCCAAAGGAATATGCGAAAACAGTGCAAAAGGGTGACCAAGGAAATTATTATTTCCAAGGAAATCCAAAAAACAAAAGTATTTCCCTAGAGAAAATGTTGTTTCCAAAATAATATTCTATATAATACACAAGGAGGCTACATATATTTCCCCTCCTTAAGATGAAAACATGGAGCTATTATGGGATCTTAAGGAAAAGAATAACAAGGATATCCACCTTCAAAACTAAGGAGATACCCTTTAGGAAACAATGTACATGCATCCTTAGCCAAAGAGAGATAAATCCTTTGAGGCAAAGGGAGATAAAAATGTTTAAAAAGATATCTTGCAAAAAGTGTAAAGGAATCCCTAGAAGGAAGGATATTTTTTCCAATACATCTACCTCTAAGAGGAGTTCTTGAACAAAAATAACATATTTGAGAGATAGAGAGGCGAAGGGGAACAGGAATGCACCTTTTTCCCAATATAATTAGGTGAAAAAGGATCCTTGATGAAGAATGACACACTTTAAGCCCCCTAGTAAGGAATTTGTTTATGATGGACATGCGGTTGCAAACAAGGAAGTGGTTGTGAACAAGGATACACACCTCTTGCTTATGAGAGAATCTCTTACTGAACAAGCAACTCTGTATAAGAAATGATATCACATGATAAACAAGCACCACTCCACCAAGGAAAGTGGATCCTTATAAAGGAATAAGAGATTGAGAAAGGAACCCCCCTCCCCCCAAAGGGTGAAGTAAAAGGAAAAGATAACACACTATGTACATCATGTGATAGATCCTTTTGATTATATATACACTTAGAAGCAAGGAAGATATTGTAAACATGGATGTCAATCTCCTAAAGAGCATAAAATCATCATGTAGAACAAAATAGTCATGCAAGGAAGGACATCATGTGATAAAAGATGCAAGTAAACAAAGAGATAATACATCTTTTAGAAGGACAGATAATTAACCCAAGTCCCCAAGGGACCTATTATGTCTCTCGCAATAAAAAATTAAATATGAAAGCAGGGAACCATGCAAAATAAAGAGCCCCCAATAAGGTAAGCCGCTAAAATCACATGGAATGGAGAAACATAATAATCAAAGGTAATACTAGTGCACATTTATGAAATCAAGAAAAAGTATAAGATATGTTGTTAAATAAATAAGACATACATCTACTGAAACTTGAACAAATTGTCTAAATTCTACACAATCAGCAAGATAATGTGTATTGTTGTGTTGGAAAAGATAATGATAGTCACCATTGTGAGATCTTTGATTCTTTGGAAAATGATGAAAAGGAAATCAATTTTTTTTTAATTATATTTAACCCTCCAATATATTATCTTAGCCAAGGAAAAACAATCATCTAAAGGTATGTTAACAACTGTTGTAATTGGAAAAAGAATTCGTAAAGAAGGATGTTTAGGTTTTGGTGAAGAATAAGGAATAAGATTTGAACAAGAAGGATCAAATTTGGATCAAGGTCTAAATTGTATACCTTTTCTAGTGACTTGTGTAGGAGGATCTATACGGGACCTTTATCCCTTGGTCATTAATGCCAAGACCTAGTCCACTATATCCTTGTTGAGAAGTAATGTCATTGCCTACATTATAATGAGCCTTTAGCTGAGAAGGGGAAGGATTTTCATCTTGAGATTTGTGTAAATGTGTTGTATAAGGAGGAATAAAAAGAGGATTTATCCCTTTAGGAAAAATCAAAATCCTATCATCATTAGTCACATCATCTTTAGGTTGGGTAGAAGAAGAAGTTTTATCAAGATTGTCATCCTTACTTCATGTTATATTGGGAGATAAATCATGAAAGAAATGAATCACCTTAGGATTATTGAAAATACTTCGAGAAAGAGAGGAGGAGGATCTAAAGAAGTGTATAAACTATCATTCTTATCTTCTTGCACCAAGGTATCTTTAGGAGGAGAGGATCTAGTACTCTCTAATGTGGTATTGTTAGGATTACAATGTCATCTTTAGACTTATAATTTTCTATAAAGACTCTTATGAATTCTATGCATTTCGTTTAAAAAATTATTATATAGTCGCTTGCATAGATTATATTACTAGATACAAGTTCGCATTTGTTTTGGGAGCACTTTGTTTGTTTTCTCTCATACCATTAATTTTGAATGGATTATCCTTAAGCCATGGCCAAATTTGGATGCCTAGCATAGTGTTAAGCTCATTGACCTTAAATTTGACTCAAAACCCAAGTTTATAGCTCCTAGCCCCCTATTCCAACCTTTTCAAGACCAAAATTGAACCTCCAATGGACGGGAAAATGGAGAGCGGCAAAGTGGTTTTCATGTCAAACTTCTTTGAAATTTACACATGAAATGTGTGAAGTTGTATATATATACCACTTACTTGCCCTATTTATGCATCTTATTGTTAGTGCTCTCTCTCTCTTATCATTTCAATTGAGCGCCTTTAATTAGGAATCTTTAAGGTAGTAGAGGAGAGATTTGAATTCAAGCATTCAAGTTTAGCGTCGCGACCAAGTTTGTGTGTTCCTTTATAAATGAAGGAATGTATTGAATATTATCTAAAAGCAACATAAACATTGAACATGAAGGCTTTAAGGAAACAAATTCGTAGCAAAGGTGTCCTTTATCAATTCAAGCATTTCCTTAAGGTTTTAAACCTCTACCCTATTAGGGGTAATCTCCCTCGCACTATATCATAGCTATATAAGAGGGTAATTCTTATCCAAGGTTTGACTAAGGAAATATTGTATACAACATAATATTTTTCCATATTTTATGTGTGTTGTTTATGAATCCAGCTGCTAAAAGTCACAAAGTTTTAGAGTGCAGACTTATACCTATAGTTTCATATTTTGGACACGTGAAAACTCATGAAATATGTCAACTAGCACATCCATCCTACAATTTTTGGTTAAATTTTGTATACTATTATCTAAGGAGTATTCAAATATGGAATTCAAATTCTCATGTTGGTAGACAACTATCATGACTAAGGCGCCTAACACATTGTTTAAATATTTTTAGACTCAAATTTAAGGGATGGGTTCCTTTATGTAGCATCACAAATTCTATCCCTATACAATTTCATGCTCACCTAGACTTCATTTTAGTTTCTTTCGCTTTCTAAGCCTAGTCGTGTTTGATTATTCTTGCATTACCTAAAATCTGACACATCCACCATACTCCTAGCTATAGATCCTTAACTCTTCCCTTTTTGGTAGGTCAAGGGTGTTAGATTAATAAGTTATTTCACTTATTAATTAAATCATTTTGATTTAATTATTAAATCACTTATTATCTCTAGTTTACTTAAGCTAAACTTTTGGCATATAATAATTAATTCTTTTATTAATTATTATCATGCAACCTAGGTTTTTCCCTTTTAGGGTTTTGATCACCTGTATAAGGTTTGATTTCTTTGTAATTATTAATTATCTGAGGATGTTGTTGTAATAAGGATTTTCTCTCCATTGTTTGCTCGGTATGTTCCCTCTTTCATCGATTTGTTATTTCTAGCCTCCGTAGCTTTTGATTCTCTCTTTCTGTGACAAGTTTGCATGCAGGTGATTCTTAAGAGCTGTAGGGTTGAGTTTTCATCAACTCCAATATGGTATCAGAGCTCCAGATCTTCATGCACATGTTCTCTTCATGAGATATTTGGCCTTGTTCTTCAGATCAGTGTTTTTTAAGACATTTTTTGTTTCAAATTTTTTCGAGTCTGGGGGAGTTTGTGTTTGGAGCACTTTGGGCTCAAACGAACCTCACTATTGTGCTCAAAAGGCCCAAAAACTCATATTTTCATATAAGGCACATCTAATTTGGACACAATTACATTTTGAGGCAAAAAAAATGTTGTACAACTCTTTTTCTGGGCATGTTTTTCGAGGCGGTGGCATTTTTTTCCTTGGTACCTCCGCCAATTTGGTAAAAAATTTGGCAATCCCACTATATTTAGTGACATTTCTAGATTTAGTCGAGCTTCACCAACTTTAGCCAAGATTTCTTGGGATTCTTCTTGTTTTGGAGTAGTCTTCAGTTTTTTGTTAATATCTTGAGCATACGGTATTATTTTTTGACCTATCATATATAGTCGAAAAGCTCTTTCCAAGATCTATCATTTTTTGGAGGTTTGGTTTCATGATTTTTCCATCTTGCATCTATTTTTTCAGTCAAAGTTAGGGTTCTTTTTTGCACTTTGGCAATCATATCTTGCTCATCCAAACTCCATTTTTTGATTTCCGCATTTTGTTCGAAAGCTGGTTCTATGCTCTTTCTTCTTGTATGGATATCATTTCCAGAATCTTCTCCATGTACATTTTATTTAGGTTTTTTTCTTTTTTGCAATTTGGTGAATATTTTGGATGTTTCAGGTCATGGGATCATTTTCCTTGCATGTGACGACTCCTTTTTAGTTGTTATTCATGTTCTTACAACTATTTTTCATTCTTGGTCATTGTAGACATCTATTTCTATAAAATTTCTTTTTTTGTAAACACACCGAGATAAAGTGTCATATGTTGCATACTTGGGATCTTGCATTTTGTGCCTGTTTGTACTTGCACTACATTATAAAGTGTCATGGGGGGGTTTGATTTTTGCTTTTTTTTCCATCTACCTTTGTAAAATGAGTGCTCCTTCCATGACATTAGCCTCATGATGTGTGTCAAGAGAGTGGTCCTTCCACGACACCATCATTTATATGTGTTTGTACTTTCTTCTACACTTTCTATGTTCCTGGTTCTTAGTCATGTAATTATTCTTGGCAGTATGTTTCAGTGGACTTGTCATGCCTCTCCCTGCTCAACATTATGGGGGTATCTATTGTTGGTTCTAATGCTTCCTTGGTTCGATGGAGTGAGCTATGTATTCAATATTTTTTACTAGGAAGATGTAGTGGCTGGGTACCAATGCATTTCTATGAGATGGATCATTTACCATATGAACACTCTTTCATTCTTTTTTTGGAGGCATCCTTCCATCTTTTGATAAGCTCTTCAGACTTTGGTGTTTTTTTACCATCTATATCTTCGAGTTTTGATGTTTGCCTTTGTTTGCCATCCTAATTCAAGTAGTGTCATTTGAGGGAACTCATGCAGATTACAATATTCTCTATCTAATCATGTTCTATTATAGTGGAGGTTTTAGCAGTTATTCTTCGACGGTGTTTGTAGCTCCATGCTTCAGTGGTGTCCTTTATGTTCATCCCTTATTCCTATTTTCTGGGACATTCTCTACTTTGGAGTCTTTTCCAGTTCTTCACTAGTCTTCATCTCTTTTTGGAGAGGGATTTATCCTTTTCTCCTTTTCTCCTCTTTACAAATATTTCTTGTTCTTGGGTACCTGATCAGGCCTTGTTGTTGGGGCCCATATCCTTCTTTCAATAGTTATTTATAGGTTTTTAGATTCTTGCTAAGTTTATCTTAGGGGGGGTTATAGTAATAAGTTATTTCACTTATTATCTCTCGTTTACTTTAGCTAAAATTTAGGCATATAATAATTAATTCTTTTATTAATTATTATCATGCAACCTAGGTTTTTCTCTTTTAGGGTTTTGATCAACTTTATAAGGTTTTATTTCTTTGTAATTATTAATTATCTGAAGATGCTATCATATTGAAGGTTTTCTCTCCATTATTTTCTCAATATGTTTCCTCTTTCATTGATTTGTTATTTTTGGCCTCCATAGCTTTTGCTTCTCTCTTTCTGTGATAGGTTTTCATGCATGCGATTCTTGGGAGCTATAGGGTTGATTTTTCATCAACTCTAATAAAGGGCACTCAGAGCACTCTTAACCTAAGATAAGGTCATGTCGGGTGCCCTTGACCCCACAAAAGGGTCCAAATTATGCTACCTCAAAGCAATTACTCTTCTAAAATCACACGCAATCACTTTAATGTGGGAGCTTACACTATTCTCTTTGTTACCCTTTGTTAACACACCATAATCCATTTTTGCAGTCAATTTTTTTTAGGTTACTTTGCAAATTGTGTTTTTTCCTCTGCAAACCAAATTTAAGGATGAGTTGACTAGCATAACACAACTTGTTACACTCTTTGACTCTCCTTATACCAAATCTCTACACGGCTCATAGTAAGTATAACCTTACTAGGTCAATGTAGTCATGACTTACTCTCTCTTTTACGTCTATGTGTTTCTCCTTTTATCTTAACATTAGATTGATAAGATCTCAAGTCCCTTGGGGGTTCATTCTTTCTTGTCTCTTTTAATACCTTGATGAAAAAATTTTAATGTTGTATTATACTTTACCGAGAGTATGAATGTAGGTTCATACTCTTGGTAAATGAGGGGCTAAATGTAGCATTGTTCATTGTATCCCTATACTTGATTGCATGCTCTCTCAGGCCCCATTTTGGTATTTCTAGCCTTTTTTGCTTGATCATGTTTGATTATGCTCGCATTGGCTAGAATCTGACATTTCCACCATACTCTTGGATATAATTCCATGAATTTTCTCTTTTTGGTAGGTTAAGGGTGCTTGGGGTGCCCTTGACACCACAAAATAGGACCAAATTTAAATTAGCTAATGATCAGATTGTGGGAGGGAGAAATCCCCCTCTATGTTAGTATTCATAAAAATTAAAACACATTTTATAAGGAGAGGTATAAAAACAAGGGAAGACTCCTCATTTGAAATATCATATAATATGATCTAATCTTAAGTGATAAAGAATCATCAAGGCATCAAATATAATAAGTAAAATTTTTCATCTCAAGAATTCATGGCGACATCCATGATCAACATTTTATGAAGTCAACTCTATAAGTCAATATCAACATGTTCATGAAGATTTTGACACAAGGAAGGCTCGTGAATGTATTAACATTCCATTCAAGCAATTCAATTTAAATCTAGCCTCTACTACATTATATCACACTTTCATTTTAATTTTATTTCAATTCAATTTCACGATTAATTCCCAAACTAGGGTTTAAACTAGGCAAACCCCTATCATCCCAACATTTTCCTTAATTTGCATTTGAAAGTGAAAGGATTTGAAAACACAAATTCAAGATCAGATCAAATAAACAAATACCTATAGATGGAACTTTCATAGATCTAAAAAGTAAGGGTTGATTTTGGTCCAACCAACTTAGTCCCAAATAAAATACATGTTTGATTACTGACAGGGGAGGGGTGAATCAGTAATCTACACAAATTCACCAACTTAACTTCTTTAAACTTTATGCACCAAAACTTATAGCAACAATTAACATAAGTAAACTTTCAATGCATACATCCATAAGTAATCAACCACACATTTTAAAAACCATATTTATCACGTGGAAACTCAACTAGGAAAAAACCACGATGTGAGATGATACCCACAAAATTTGTACTCTTCTCGAATATGCCATGTTAGGAGCTTACTTTGTTAAAGGTTTACAAAATATTGTTAGGTGTTACCAGGATAAGGGATTTTCTTAAGACCTTTTAGGATCTTTGTCCTATTAGGAGCACCCTTGTTAGAGTAATTTAAACACAAGCTAATGTACCACCTTGTTAGAGGATTTACAATAAAGATCTGTTAGGATCCACCTTGTCAGGCGATATTACTGTTACAATGATTAGAAAGCAACAAATATAATGATCTATGAAAATTGCACTACCTCTGCATGATCAGATTCTTTTAAGCTCTGAAATTAATACATCACCATATTGTATATTCTTCTTCATCTTGATCGCACTTTATTCCTTTTCTTGCTTTGTCTCCAAATCCTTCTGCAATTCACAATCAGTTGTCTTCTCTCTATTTGTTCTTCATCAATTGTTCTACTATATAAAAATACTTCCATTGAATTATAACAAACACTATATCTGAGATATGAATGATGTAGATCACCTTAGGTAAGATACAATGTATCTAGACACTTATAAAACATTTTCCTCTGACCACATTGGCTTTCTCATCGATTTTACCTTGGTAGTGGAGTCATTTCAAAAACCTCCTTTGACCAAAAAGAAACTTCCTAAAGAAGCCTTTTCAAATGTATACATCGATCAATGAAATGTCAAGTTGTTAACTAGCTGATGGTAATGGTGATGAAGACCAAGTTTTAGAAGAATACAAGCAAGTAGAATGATTATATCAGTTGTTAGTTTGTCATTGATGTCAAGCAATTGATTTCTAGTCTATATTAAGATGTCATATCAATCGGAGAGGAACTTAATTGGGAAGATAATATATATCTGACAATGATAAGGAACTATTGATATAAGTGTTTCTTACTTAATATTTTATGTGGTTAAGTTGGTAAAGGGAACAACCTAGTTACCGAGTAGTGAAGTGTTAAGTTGGTTGAGCTGAACAAAGACAATAACTGAGTGAAGTAGACAACCGAACAGGTCATTTACCGAGCAAGGTTGGTAATCGAGCGAAGTAAGATATCGAGTGAAGATATTCACTAAAGTCATCAAGCATGGAACTGAGCATGAATAAAGATTCAATACAAGGAGTGGAATGAATTTAATGCAAAGGCAAGTAGATCAAGAAGTTGCCAAGCACGAAGACGAAGACTATTGCAAGATCTACTGTCATCAAAATCCAAGTTCAAAATCAGTGATGTAGATTAAGTGGAAAAAGAAAGTTGTGAGTTCCAATAAAAAGTACAAGTCACCATGCACGGTTAACTGCTTAACCGAGTTGCAAATACATTGAATCAGTTCATTTGAGAAGATTAGATAGCTGAGTGTAATTGAGAGAAAACCTAATCAATAGGATTAAGAGGCATAACAAAGGCCTATATATTGTTGAGTATGTATGTCTATACAAAGTTGCTGGTGAAGTGATAAAATTGAAGAGATACCATGTAGAGTAGTGAAAGAGTTGGATAACCAGTCCAAAGGAGAGACTAATGAGTTGATGAATTGTAGGTGCCAGTAAAGAGCAAACAAAGGATTTGATCAAGCAAAGTATAGTTGCAGAATCACATGTCACATTAGTGCATTGTTTCTTACTAACATTTGTAACAGAAAATATCTTAACCTAGTGAATCTAACAAGTCCTTTTGTAAACCTTTGAGAAAGGTAAAATTCTAGGATGAGTATTTAAGCCCTCTAACCAAGCCACTCCTAACAGGGTGAAGATATGAAAAGGTCTAAAGTAAACCCCCTATTAGGGTCACATCTAACAAATGTGCATTGGATTATTTAACAGGATTGTCTCTTAACCGAGCATACTGTTAGTACTCTCAAATTTTGGAGAAATTTGGAGTGACTATACAGAAAATTCCTCAAAGGCAAGATGAATACCCCCTAAAAACTTGCGGAGCATCCTTACTTTGAACACATGCAAAAAGAGGCCTGATAATTTTTGCGAAAAACCACTTGGAATTTCCCCACCTTTCATTTGGCATATGCAGTGGGTTCCAACCCTCAGATTTTAGTTTGGACTTGTTTTGGAGATAGCCATTCGGAGGTGCTTGTCCAAATCTGCACTTTTTCCTAAGTATCAATTTGTTGTAACAAGCCTAGTTTGCCTTTGAATATCTTATGTCCTGTTAAGTTTCATGGCCCACCACATTGAGGAATATTTTATATGTATATCAGAGAACTTATGTTCCAAAGCTCAATCCTTTTCAAATCCGTTTGATAGGTTTTCATTTTCTATCAATTTGCCAAATGGTCAAATGCAGAATTCTGAAGTGACCTACTTTGAGGTCTTGCAAATGTGTATCTGGATGAATGCCTTGAATAATTGAGTTGTCCCTCATATTTTAAGCATGGATTTTTACCTACCTAGAGATTTTTAGACTTCTACCAATCTGATTGATCACTTTTCTTTGCCGATTCCAAACCCAATTTATGTATATCTACTGTGTTTTGGTTCAAAAAATGTTTTAGGTGCTGACTTTATACATTAATGACTTTTGATCTGTGGATCATCAAATCAAGTTAGTGGTTGTATCATGATCCATATATGAATCTAAATCTATGACCAAGGGTTCAGACTCCAAAGGTTTCAGATGATGAGTTTTCAAGGTAAAAAGCAAAGAGGTTTTGTGCAGATTAGCAGTGTTTTCAGAATTGCACTTTACTGAATTGCCTTCTTCAGAAGTTGGTAATTTCTTGTCGGATGGTTATTTCAAAATGAGGATCATTTCCCTGTACTCTGTATGTGAAAGTGTATTACCGAGATTAGGCTTGGGCCTTAAGGCAAGTTTTTTTATTGTTTGCAAAGGCTGATACGGTTGACATTTATGTTGTTTTGGCATTTGCACTTATGCAGTTTTCAAAATTGCTATCTTTTGATCAGTTACTCCAGGCATGTAGAATTGGATCCAAAAAATCCCTTTGGCATGTGTTTTCACATATCGGAAAAGAGTGTGGGTTTACATTTGTATGATTATGGGATGTTTTTTAATCAAATTTTAAAGCTTATTCCGGAGGTCAGTTGTCATCTGTGAGATCATTTTGCAGTGGTGTTAAAAATAATTATAAAAGACCGCCGGTTTGATAGTTTGATAATTCATGATCCAGTTTCACAATGGTTTATACATAGAGGGACGTGATAAGAAAAAAGCAACTTAAGGCATGAGGTACTCAAATTTTTGCTTAGACATTGCAGGGAATTCATCATTTTCGAAGCAACTATTTGAAATCATTAATCATCAAATGTAAGCAATGTATCTGCAGAATATTATGAGGTCAATATTCAACAAGTTAATGATCAACTGATCAGTGTTGTATCTGGGACCATTTCAGAAAATATTTATAATGTACCTGAAGAACCTATAAGACCAATCATTAATGTTCAAGTTCAAATAGAACATGATGGAACCAATTCACAAGGATGCCTGGGCATTAGCGAGTGTTTTCAAAAACATCTAAAATATAAAGTCCAAATGAAGTGGCAGATATGAAATCAAATTCTACAACATATGAAAGCAAGACAAATTTCAGTAATGGTTGGTGTTGCGTAGCATATGGAGGTTGTGTTTTGCAATGATGGAAATTGCACAGTAAATCATAAAACATGTGAAATCATTCAGTGTAAATGCATCGGCAGGTGTTAAGCCAATTCCACAATCTTGCCAACATACTGCTAGGGTAGACTTGCAAAGATAGATATGATTTTCTTCTAAAATCAAACGCAAAACAATAGATGTATTGAAGTTATGCGCTAAATGTGGGAGCAGGGACAAAGCATTTGAACTGTTTTAAAAGATGGAGAAGCCCAGCGCTAATTTGGGGGCTATAAAAAGTTTCAAAATAGCAAGCTTTGAAGCCAATGAAAGATTGGCATATCTTAGACAAGGAGGCAGTGCTCTATTTCATAGATGCCATGCATGGAAGTGAATGCAGTGTTTTAAAAAAGAAAAGAATTAAAATTTTCAAAGGCAAATACAAGTGGCAAGTGTCAAAGGGCTGTGCCATGTTCCAGGCATTTTGGAGATGTAGTTATAGTTGCAAATACACATGCTTAGTGCATGATGCCAAGGGGAATGTGTTGCGCTAGATTTTAAGGAAGTTTTTCTAGTTTTAAAACAAAACAAATGCAAAGAAATACCAAGCACCCTGTGCAATCCAAGGGAAGTCAGAACATTTAAAATGCATAATGCAGCACAGTGTTTTCATTTGAAGAAGGACCTCAAGCATGGGCTGCGCAAGTGCTATAAGGCTGCACTATGCCCCAAACACACTGCAAATGTAGTCCATGCACTAAATGTTTTAAATATGGAGCCCATTGTGCTTGATAAAAGGAGGTAAGATAAGGAGCTGCATAGGCATTAGAAGAAGTTTTAAAATGTTTCAAAATATTCCAGTGCATTCAAAACCGCTCAAGTATGCAGAGGAGCCAGAAAGTTTGGAAATATGGAAAGGACATTATGCCACATGCACTAGGGAAGTGATTTTTCTGATATTTTTATATGTTTGCACTTGTATGTATTACAAAGAACAAGCCAAGAGGCCCATTGGCGGGCCCCTTGGCTAGAGGAGTATTGGGCGTAGTGGGCCCTAAATTTTGAACGAAAATGCATAGAAAGTCTTTAAAAACACTCAGGGGATTAATCCCACATTCGTGCTGCAAAGGAAATTCAAAGTGTTTATAACCAAAAAGACTAATATATGACTTTGAAGACAAAGAGGAAGCTATCCACATGTGAGGGGTTGGCGGCTTGCCTCAGGAAGCATGCCTAGTCAGTAGACCGACAAAATTTTGTAGATGACATCACACGGTCGTAGAGGAGAAAAATAGCTCGTCGCGCGGTCGCAAAGGGTTCGCAGTCGAGGTCAGACCCTACGCGAGTGAGCGACGAGCTCGTCGCGCAGTCGCTGGAGGATTGCAGTTGACCAAAAATGAGGCATGAGTGCACGACCGAGCTCATTCGCGCAGTCACCCAGGGTTTTCCAAGGTCGTGAAAAGGCACGCGAGTGGGTGACTCAGATCGTCACGCACTCGTGCAAGGTTTGCAATGAGGTAAAAAAGTGTTGCAACTGAGTGATTCAGCTCAGTTGCGCACTCGCGGAGGCAAAATTGGAGCTAGTCAAGGATGCAGAGATAGATTTTTAGAGCCAATCAGCAAGCGCCACTTGTCCAATTCTGGTGCACTGTAAGAAAAAAGGATTAAAATATACATATTTTAAAATATCATTTCAATTCAATAGTTTGACTATTGAAAAGTTTTCAAAATATTTCAAAGTTATTCAGGAAATGTGCACGGGAAAGAAAGTTTGTTTGAATGGTTCAAGGGGAAAATTCTTTCAAAAATATCAAGTATCATATATCACCGGAAAGGTCTCGGAATGAGGATTTTGATTTTGTGAGCCTTTTCAGTCTAGATCAAATCAGATTTTGGCAGTTACAGAAAGAAGTAGTTGCAGATATTTTTTGGGAGAAGATGGACAGGTGTCGGTGAAATAAATTTGTTTTTCCAATTCCTCTATATCTCAGATTCTTCTCAATTGTACAGGGATGGTGAAATTAATGCTACAAGGCAGCTTTCTGATTTTGTGTGTCTAGTTTTGAGTTTTCTGTTGTGTAAATGTATTGAATTAGAAGTTTTTTAATGAAAAGCAAATGGAATCCCTTTCCATTATTTTTCTGATGTCTTTGTGTTTGATCCTGAATCTTTGTGTATTAATTTTTAAGGCATTTTAGTGCATCGGTTATAAAGTAACGGTGAATTTGTGTTTTAGTTTCTTTCAAGGAAGGAGTAAATCTTATAGACAAGTTTAGAGGTTTCAAGGTTGGAGATGAATCTGATGTCCAGGTGTTGGAGTGAAAAGAATGATTTGTAAGGCACTTCATTTGGGTCCTGTATGTTTGGATTTAGAGGGTTTTCTATGAATGTATGTTTATATGACTCTATTGCCCAATAGACAAGGCACTGATCTTTGCTTCTTTATGCAGTTATCATCATCAATCCATAAAATCAATTCAATTTACTTTTTTGTTTAAAGAGTTGTAAATGATTGTCATATCTAGTGTGATGGGCAGGAATCCATCCCCTGATTCACTAAAAGAAGTGAATCCAATAGGTACACCCGCCTGAGCCTTTGAGCTCGAAGTGTAGGAGGATTAGTTTGATCCTCGTTAATTAGCCTTTTCTTTGACAAGGTCAGGGAAAAATGCTAACAGAATGGCGACTCTACTGGGGAATTTAGTAAAGTTTCATTTAAATGGTCAGTGAAATAGGAGATTTATTTCCTTGATTTGCTGTGTTAACCCTAGAATCTGATTGAAAGAAAGAGTCAAGCTAATAGAATCTGGAAGTAGTTTCAGATCTGTATAAGGATATCCTGGAAGTATTTATTGCAATGATTATAAAATATTTATGCGGTTTTGCTGGTTGGATAGAACCCAGAAATAAATATATGTGTCAAATGGCTTTTTATGTTTTAATATTTTCCTCTGCAAGGAGGTGGTGACTCTATGTTGAAATGAACCTGATGGAGTTGTCAAGAAGGCTCTATATCTGCCAAATTTCCAGTCAAAGTAATAAGAGCGGCAACTGCAATTGTATTCCCAGGTAATCCTCATGTTTTTTATGTGAAAGAAACTCCTCAATAGGTGAAGAAGTCACTAGAAAGGGGGAAAATAGTTTTGAAATCTGTCATACTTCTTGGTTCAAAAGATTCAGCTATCAAGTCAGAAGTATGTTGTTATTTTAAAAGACAGATGGTTGAAGTTGCAAGGTTCATGTCAAAAATATCTGGTATATGTCTGATTTGTTCAAATATATGTCAGAGGTATCGTATATGATTTCATAAAAGATGTAGCCAATAATGAATTCTTACATAAATTTCTCTATGAAAAGATATGCACCATTATGCTTTGATGGCATTCATGGTTCCCCAAATGAAATTCCTACTGAGATTAGGAAGCATATACAAAAGTTTGAGGGGAAACAATCAGATTCAGCATGTAAGCATTTGCAAGAATTTGCTGATCTGATGGTTGACTTTGAGATTCAGCATGAAGATATATACATGAAGTTGTTTGTTCAAACTTTGAAAGATAATGCTAGGAATTGGTTTTCCTTTTTACCAGCTTGTTCAATTTCTTCTTGGGATGAATTTCATGTTGCCTTTATGGAAAAATTTGGTGAGAGAAGGAATTTGAGTGATATATTTACTAAATGGTTGAATCTAAGGATTGAAGAGGATGAACTAGTTCCTGATTTTAATATCAGATTTGCAAGAGCTTTACATGAAATACCTAAAAGTCGTAGACCTCAAGACAATGTGTGTGTTGTGGTATATTATGGTGCATTTGAAAAGAAGATGAGTTATAGGTTGAGAGACAAGGAACCTAAAACTTTACATCAGGCCTTCAGGACAGCAATAGAGATTGAAAACAATGCCAAGTATGAAATGACAAAAAATCATTTCTCTAGAGGGATTTGTTCGAAAGATACATGTGAGAATGGAAAAGGATGTCATGAAAAATCTGCAACTCCAAGTAGGGGTATTGATACCTCTGTTTTGGTCTCTACTCAAGTATTGAATTTAGATTTGAGTAGATGTATGGTTAGTAATCCTTTGTTGCACACGGAATAAATTTATAATGATGACAACAATACATGTGTCTAAGAAATGGTAGCAATGAATGATGTTTCAAATGCGTATAATGCTGACTTTCTTAATGAATCTTTGCCTTACAAAGTTATGTCAGAAATACCCTCTCATGTTGATCCTAGATGCAATGATACTAACAATGTTTTGAATAATGAAGAGGATGTATGTGTTTTACACTCCTATGAGGATCAAGAGGATGTTGAAACTTATGTTTCGCAAGAAAGTGATATGTTGGAATATGTTGATTCGTTGTTATTATGTGAGCATAAGGTAGCATGGGAAGATAAGAGCATTTGTGGAAATGAATGCAAACCAGCATGTGAAGGTAAGAGTATCTTCACCAATTCTGAAAATAGTGTTTTACATCTGCATGATACAAATGAGTTTAGTAGTAAGAGTTTTGAAATGGATTTGGTATCAAAACTTAAGGAAAGAGGGATAGTAAATGAGGGTCTTCCTTATGAGATGGAGTATGATACTATCTTGCAACTTTATCATGATAATATGAATGAAAATTAGAATGAAGATCAATCAGTTGAGTCTTTTCAATCAAAGGGTAAAGTGCTAGATGATTGTGTTGTTGAAATCCCTTCATTCAATGATGATCTGCTTCAGCATATGAATTGTTTGTGTAATGAAAATCCTATACATGATGGGAAACTTGAAGACGGTTGGTGTCTTTCCCCATCTCTTCTGGTTGAAGAAGGTAGTATGAATTGTTTATCCACCTCTTTGCCTAATGATAGAGGTGTTGAATCTACTTATGATGATATCTTTGATTTTGAATCATATGCTGAAATTGATTATGACAGCAGGGATACTAATGTCTTCAAAGTTTTTATTAATGATGCATTTGATGAAGATATTGATACGGATCAGCTATATTTTTGTTACCATGTTCATATGGGAGAAAAACACGGTGTTGTTAATCCATTATTTGAGGAATGCATTGAGTTTCCAAAGTTGATTTATTCTGATTTTAATGTTGGAAATATGTCAATATGCGGTGAGAAATCAGATTGTGTTTCTTCCCAGGCTGAAAGTGAATGTGAGTATGAGGTTGCATTTGATGATTCCATTGTTCTATGTAATGAATAGGGCTATGATGTTGATCAGCTGGTTTCTTATGACCATGTGGGTAATTTGAAAGTGGAGGAGGTTTCCAATCCATGTTTTGAACAACATGTTGATATGCCTTTCCATTGTGAGGCTTTTCCAGATTTTGGTATCCATGGATTATGTGAGTATGAGTCATTTAATTTCCTTATGAATCAGCTGGTTAATGAGAGGATAATGCAAATGGGGTTTGATGGGTCTTGTGATGATACATTTCCTTATTGTCACAGTTCTTATTTGCTGACATTTGTTGATGTGAAGAATGAGATTCATTCTTTTGATTATGATGCCTCCAATGGAGGAATTTATGAAGACATGAAATGAATTTAAAATAAGGTATTCTTCATTTTTATGATTCCTTGTGAGTTTGAGCAGCAATTGTACGAATGCATTTTCAGTTTGATATTTGTATGCCAAGAAGAGAATCAGATTTTTGATAGAGGCAAATGTTGGTTTCAGTTTTGAAAGGGCTTGAGGTTTTTGTAAACAATGTATACATTGTATAGTTTCTTTGTTTTTATTTGTGTGGTGTGTGGTTTTCACTAAAAATTTCTAGTCTGAGAAGAGAGCGAAGGGAATAGGGAAGAGATGTGAGTGAAGTTTTGAAGAGAGAGAGAGAAGAGAAAGTGAAAATCTGAATTTGTTTGTGAATGGTTTGCTGTACCAATGATTCTAAATTCTCTGCATGCCCACATGGGGCATGCATACCTAGATAGAGCCAATGTTATTACTCTCAAATTTTGGAGAAATTTGGAGTGACTATACAGAAAATTCCTCTAAGGCAAGATGAATAACCCCTAAAAACTTGTGGAGCATGCTTACTTTGAACACATGCAAAAAGAGGCCTGATAATTTTTGCGAAAAACCACTTGGAAGACATGTTCCCCACCTTTCATTTGGCATATTCAGTGGGTTCCAACCCTTAGATTTCAGTTTGGACTTGTTTTGGAGATAGCCATTCGGAGGTGCTTGTCTAAATCTGCACTTTTTTCTAAGTATCAATTTATTGTAACAGACCTAGTTTGCCTTTGAATATCTTGTGTCCTGTTAAGTTTCATGGCCTGCCACATTAAGGAATATTTTATATGTATATCATAGAACTTATGTTCCAAATCTCAATCCTTTTCAAATCCGTTTGATAGGTCTTCCAATCCCTCAAAGTTGGTCTTCCAGAAATGTCTTGTTTCTTTGTTCTGCCCAGATTTTTGAGTAGCCCTGTTTAACCAATTTGAACTTTTGACCTTATGACCAAATTTAAATGATTCCTTTTGTACTATATTATAGAGGCCATATATTTCTTGAGTCTCCGTATTTAGGTCATGATGAATCCATTTGGTCAATTTGCTAAGCTCATTCCGTTTTCATTTTCTATCAATTTGCCAAATGGTCAAATGCAGAATTCTGAAGTGACCTACTTTGAGGTCTTGCAAATGTGTATCCGGATGAATGCCTTGGATAATTGAGTTGTCCCTCATATTATAAGCATGGATTTGTACCTACTTGGAGATTTGGAGACTTCTAAAAATCCAATTGATCACTTTTCTTTGCCGATTCCAAACCCAATTTATGCATATCTACTGTGTTTTGGTTCAGAAAATGTTTTAGGTGCTGACTTTATACATTAATGTCTTTTGATCCATGGATCATCAAAGCAAATTAGTGGCTGTATCATGATCCATATATGAATCTAAATCTATGACCAAGGGTTCAGACTCCAAAGGTTTCAGATGATGAGTTTTCAAGGTAAAAAGCAAAGAGGTTTTGTGCAGATTAGTAGTGTTTTCATAATTGCACTTTACTGAATTGCCTTCTTCAGAGGTTGGTAATTTCTTGTCAGATGGCTATTTCAGAATGAGGATTGTTTCCCTGTACTCTATATGTGAAAGTGTATTATCGGGATCGGGCTTGGGCCTCAAGGCAAGTTTTTTTTATTGTTTGCAAAGGATGATCGGGTTGACATTTATGTTGTTTTGGCATTTGCACTTATGCAGTTTTTCAGAATTGCTATCTTTTGATCAATTACTCCAGGCATGTAGAATTGGATCTGGAAAATCCCTTTGGCATGTGTTTTCACATATTGGAAAAGAGTGTGGGTTTACATTTGTATGATTATGGGATGTCTTTTAATCAATTTTTAAAGCTTATTCCAGAGGTCAGTTGCCATCTGTGAGATCAGTTTGCAGTGGTGTTAAAAATGATTATAAAAGACCGCTAGTTTGATAGTTTGATACTTCATGATCCAGTTGCACAATGGTTTATACATAGAGGGACATGATAAGAAAAAAACAAATTAAGGCACGAGGTACCCAAAGTTTTGCTTAGACATTGCAGGGAATTCATCATTTTCCAAGCAACTATTTGATATCATTAATCATCAAATGTAAGCAACGTATCTGGAGAATATTATGAGGTCAATATTAAACAAGTTAATGATCAACTGATCAGTGTTATATCTGGGACCATTTCAGGAAATATTTATAATGTACCTGAAGAACCTATAAGACCAATCACTAATGCTCAAGTTCAAATAGAACATGATGGAACCAATTCACAAGGATGCCTGGGCATTAGCGAGTGTTTTAAAAAACATCTAAAATATAAAGTCCAAATGAAGTGGCAGATATGAAATCAAATTCTACAACATATGAAAGTAAGACAAATGTCAGCAATGGTTTGGTGTTGCGTAGCATGTGGAGGCTGTGTTTTACAATGATGGAAATTGCGCAGTAAACCATAAAACATGTGAAAACATTTAGTGTAAATGCATCGGCATGTGTTAAGCCAATTCCAAAACCTTGCCAGCATGCTGCTTGGGCAGACTTGCAAAGATAGATATGATTTTTTTCTAAAATCAAATGCAAAATAGAAGATGTAGTGAAGTTATGTGCTGAATGTGGGAGCAGGGACAAAGCATTTGAACTATTTTAAAAGATGGAGAAGCCCAGCGCTAATTTGGGAGCTATAAAACATTTCAAAATAGCAAGCTTTGAATCCAATGAAAGATTGGCATATCTTAGACAAGGAGGCAGTGCTCTGTTTCATAGATGCCATGCATGGAAGAGAATGCAGTGTTTTAAACAAGAAAAGAATTAAATTTTTCAAAGGCAAATACAAGTGGCAAGTGTCAAAGGGCTGCGCCATGTTCCAGGCATTTTGGAGATGTAGTTATAGTTGCAAATACACATGCTTAGCACATGATGCCAAGGGGAATGTGTTGCGCTAGATTTTAAGGAAGTTTTTCTAGTTTTAAAACAAAACAAATGCAAAGAAATACCAAGCACCCTGTGCAATCCAAAGGAAGTCAAAACATTTAAAATGCATAATGCAGCGCAGTGTTTTCATTTGAAGAAGGACCTCAAGTATGGGCTACGCAAGTGTTGTAAGGCTGCGCTATGCCCCAAACACACTGCAAATGTAGTCCATGCACTAAATGTTTTAAATATGGAGCCCATCGCACTGCATAAAAGGAGGTAAGATAAGGAGCTGCGTAGGCATTAGAAGAAGTTTTAAAATGTTTCAAAATATTCCAGTGCATTCAAAACCGCGCAGGTATGCAGAGGAGCCAGAAAGTTTGGAAATCTGGAAATGACATTATCTCACATGCACTAAGGAAGTGATTTTTCTGATATTTTTATATGTTTGCACTTGTATGTATTACAAAGAAGAATCCAAGAGGCCCATTGGCAGGCCCCTTGGCTGGAATAGTACTGGGTGTGGTGGGCCCTAAATTTTGAATGAAAATGCATAGAAAGTCTTTAAAAAAACTCAGGGGATTAATCCCACATTGGTGCTGCAAAGGAAATTCAAAGTGTTTATAACCAAAAAGACTAATATATGACTTTGAAGACAAAGAGGAATCTATCCACATGTGAGTGGTTGGTGTCTTGCCTCAGGAAGTGTGCCTAGTCGGCCGACCGACAAAATTTTGCAGATGACATTGTGCATTCGTGGAGGAGAAAAACAACTCATTGCGTGGTCGCAGAGGGTTCGCAGTCGAGGTCAGACCATGCGCGAGTGAGCGACGAGCTCATCACGCAATCACTAGAGGATTGCAATTGACCAAAAATGAGGCGCGAGTGCATGACCAAGCTCAGTCACGTAGTCGCCCGGGGTTTTCCAAGGTCATGAAAAGGCATGGGAGTGGGCGACTCATCTTGTCGTGCACTCGCACAAGGTTTGCAATGAGGTAAAAAAGTGTTTCGACTGAGCGATTCAGCTCAGTCACACACTTGTGGAGGCAAAATTGGAGCTAGTCAAGGATGCAGAGATAGATTTTCAGAGCCAATCAGCAAGCACCACTTGTCCAATTCTGGTGCACTGTAAGAAAAAAGGAATAAAATATACATATTTTAAAATATCATTTCAATTCAATAGTTTGACTATTGAAAAGTTTTCAAAATATTTCAAAGTTATTCAGGAAATGTGCACAAGAAAGAAAGTTTGTTTGAATGGTCCAGGGGGCAAATTATTTCAAAAATATGAAGTATCATATATCACCGAAAAGGTCTCGAAATGAGGATTCTAATTTTGTGAGCCTTTTCAGTCCAGATCAAATCAAATTTTGGTAGTTACAGAAAGAAGCAGTTGAAAATATTTTCTGGGAGAAGATGGACAGGTGTCGGTGAACTGAATTTGTTTTTCCAATTCCTCTATATCTCAGATTCTTCTCAATTGTACAGGGATGGTGAAATTAATGTTGCAAGGCAGCTTTATGATTTTGTGTGTCTGGTTTTGAGTTTTATGTTGTGTAAATATATTGAATCAAAAGTTTTTTAATGAAAAGCACATGGAATCTCTTTCCAGTATTTGTCTGATGTCTTTGTGTTTGATCCTGAATCTTTGTGCATTAATGTGTAAGGCATTTTAGTGCACCGGTTATAAGGTAACTATGAATTTTTGTTTTAATTTCTTTCAAGGAAGGAGTAAATCTTATAGACAAGTTCAAAGGTTTCAAGGTTGGAGATGAATCTAGTGTCCAGGTGTTGGAGTGAAAAGAATGATTTGTAAGGCACTTCATTTGGGTCCTGTATGTTTGGATTTAGAGGGTTTTCTGTGAATGTATGTTTATATGACTCTATTTCCCAATAGACAAGGCACTGATCTTTTCTTCTTTATGCAGTTGTCATCATCAATCCATAAAATCAATTCAATTTACTTTTTTGTTTAAAGAGTTGTAAATGATTGTCATATCTAGTGTGATGGGCAGGAATCCATCCCCTGATTCGCTGAAAGAAGTGAATCCAATAGGTACACCTGCCTGAGCCTTTAAGCTCGAAGTGTAGGAGGATTAGTTTGATCCCTGTTAATTAGCATTTTCTTTGAGAAGGTCAGGGGAAAATTCTAACACATACTTCAGAAGAGTATTTCTTTTTATGGGCAACAATTCCCACGAAGGTTTTTCCCAAACTAGTTTTCCTCATTAAATCTTGTGTTACATGTGATGCTTGATAAATGTGAATGTTATTTGTTCAAGTTATATGCTTTTGTCAAGTTTGTGAAGAGTTTTCAAGTTTCAGTTGTTGTTGTTGTTGTTGTTGTTGTTTGATTCACCAAGATGAATCGGAGGTTTAGATTTAAAGTACTATGGATGAATATTTTTTGATTCACCCCCTCTCAATAAACCATATTTAGTAGGGTAAACCAACAATTGGAATAAGAGCTAGTACTCCGAGTATATAAGTTTAAAGGTACTTGAGCTAAAGGCCCAAAGATGTATAAGAGAGAAGCACTGAAGTTGAATAGGAATAAATTTTCTACATGGAAGAACAAAATGAGGCTTCACATATCTAGTATTGGATATTATGCACTGGATCATCTTGATAATGAGTACTCACCTCCACTATTTGGTCCTATAACACTTGAGCAGATAAGAGAAAGACAAGAACATACACAAGTGATGATAGAAATAACTTCTACTCTCACCAACCTAGAGTTCAATGAATTAGAACGTTGTACTACTGCTAAGTAGATGTGAGATAGGCTTACACTATTTTTTGGTGGAGATAAGCATGTTCAGAAAGCTAAGGTCAAAATCTTAAGAGGAAATTTTGAATCGATGAAAATGAAAGAAGGAGAAAACATTACTGCATACAACACGAGACTAAAGGAGATTGCTATTGAAATTAGAGGTCTCAGTGGAAACATTAATGAAGAAGATATTACAAGCAAGATGCTTAGAAAAGTGCTACCTATCTATGTCATTTGTGTGTCTTCTATTCAAGAGCTAAGATCCATTCCACAGATGGTTGTTACTTTGGATGCCACAATTGGTAAGCTAACTACTTTTGAGCTAAATGGTTTTGATAATAGTTTACCTACTACTTATAAGATTGAATCTACATTCAAATATTCCTTGACTATTGAGAAGTCTAGAGATTCTAGATCTAGTGATGGATATGTAAGTAGTGTTAGTGAAAGGTTTTATAGTTGTAAGAGTGATCTTGAAGATCTACATGCTGAAGATGAAAAGAATGAAGTTGAATTTGAAGCATTATTGGCTAGGAGACTAACGAGAGGTAAAGGAAAGTACAAAGGTAAGCTACCTTTGAAAAATATTTCTTGCAACAAGATTGGTCACATAGCTTCTAATTGTCCTGAAAATAATGAGAAGAGAGATAACAAAGACAAAAACAAGACTGAGAACTGATTTAGAATATTTCAATATTTCAAAAACAAAGGAAAGAAAGCACGTTACATTATTGAAGGAGGTTCATCTAATGATGATATTGATGATGATGATGAAGAAGTTGTTTATGTTGTTATTAAATATGAATCTGATGAAGAGAGGTACGTTGAAGAAAAGGCCCTAATATCACAAGTAAGTAAAAATGATACATGGATTATAGACAGTGGTTTCTCACACCATATAACTGGTGATACTGACAAATTAATTACTTGGAATGAGCATAATGATGGCAATGTTAGATTTTGAAATGATGCCCCATATCCTGTGAAAGGAAAAGGTTTTGTAATTCTACTGAACAATACTAAGTGTGATGATGTCTATTGGGTTGAAGGCCTAAAATACAATTTTTTGAGTGTGGCACAGTTAAACAATACTGGTCACCGAGTGGAATTTCAAAATAAGAAGGTTAAATTATTTGATTAAAAGGGAATTCTAATTGTTACTCGAGGTCAATCTAAAGTTAATTTATTCTACCTTGATACATCCATAAAGATTTGTATGTTTTCTAAGACTGGATATGTATGGCTATGGCACAAAAGGCTATGTCATGTTAATTTTGACAACTTAATCAAATTAAGCAAAAATAATAGAGTAAGAGGTCTACCGAGTCTAGACAAACCTGAGAATGTAATGTGTAAGGGATGTCAAGTAGGTAAGATGACTAAATCAAGATTTACAAGCAAAAGCTATACTACACAAGGTATATTGGAATTGGTACACACCGACCTATGTGGTCCCATGAGAACACAGAGCTAATATGGAGATAAATACTTCATATTGTTTATTGATGATTGTTCTAGAATGATGTCGGTTATGTTTTTAAAAGAAAAATAAGATGCTTTTGAAATGTTTAAGTGGTACAAGGCTAGAGTTGAAAAATAAACAGGGAGATAGATGAAATGTATGAGATCTGACAGAGGCAGAGAGTTTACATCTAATAAATTTACACTCTTCTGCAATGAACATGGTATAAAGAGGCAGATGTCTGCACCGAGAGCACCAAAATAGAATGGTATAGTTGAAAGGAGAAATATGTCCATTGTGGATTGTGCTATAACATTGATGATTAAGAATGGGATTTCTCAAACCTTCTAGAGAGAAGCAGTCAGCACTGTTGCTTACACACTTAACCGAGTCCAACTGAACAAGGGAACTAAAAAAACACCTTATGAGATCTGGTATGGATACAAACTAAATGTAAGTTACTTCAAAGTATTTAGAAGTGGGTGTTATATTCTTAAAGATGCAAGAGATGACAAATTTGACTCTAAGGAGATGAAGGAATATTTTTGAGATATTCTACAAAGAGAAAAGGCTAAAAATGTTTGAATAAGAATACTAAAAAAATTGTAGAAAGTGCAAATGTGAGAATTGATGAATTTGCAGAGAAGAATCTTGAAGACAGCAAGAAGGAACCTGAGGATTATCAAAGATTTTTTTATGTACAAACCGAGATTCCTTACACCTTACCGAAAGAACAAACCAAGGAAGAAGATGAGCAGAGAGAGCTTCCATCGAATGATGGAAATGAAGAGATACCAATGGCTACCGAGCCTATGTTGGAAAAGTATGTAAAGAGACACCAGTCAGTGAGTAAAATCATTAGAGATAAGACTACTAGAGTTATAAAAAGAAGCAAGGTAAGAGAAAACACATCCTTGATAACTGAACTTGAACCAAGAAAAGTAAAAGATGCTTTAGAAAGTGAAGATTGGATGAAATCAATGAAGGAAGAGATATATCAAATTCAAAAGAATAATACATGGACTTTGGTACCGAGACCAAAAGATAAGAATGTAATCAATACTATTTGGATTTTCAAAAATAAGCTAAATGAGCATGGTAATGTAATTAGAAATAAAGAAAGATTAGTTTACAAGGGGTATGCATAAGAAGAAGTAGTTAACTATGGTGAAACTTTTGCACATGTTTCTAGATTAGAAGGAGTAAGGATTATACTAGCATATGCGCCTTACAAGGGATTCAAAGTTTATCAAATGGATGTTAAGTCTGTATTTCTCAATGGTATTCTTGAACAGGAAGTATATATTGAACAAGTTGAAGGATTTGCTAAGAATACTAACTGAGACATGGTATTCATATTACACAAAGCACTGTATTGCTTGAAACAAGCACGGTGAGAATGGTATGAGAGATTGCATTCATATCTAATCAAAATAGGATTTCAAAGAAATAGTGACAACAATAATGTGTATCTAAAATGTGATAGTAATAGCAAGGTTTTAACTACTGAGATATTTGTTAATGACATTATCTTTGGAGGCAATGACACATTGTGCTGATCTTTTGTTGAGGAGATGAGAAAGGAGTTTGAAATGTGTATGATTGGAGAGATTAAGTTCTTTCTTGGACTTCAAATTCAATAGGTAAAGGATGGGATTTATATTACATAAGAAAAATATATTAAGGATATCCTAAAGAGATTTGGTATGAATGACTCAAAACTGGTTGGAACACCGATGGTCACTAGCTGCAAGTTATCTAAAGAGAATGAGTCACAAGAAGTTAATGAGACACTCTACTGATCCATGATTGGTAAGTTGCAATATGTAGTGCACAACAGACCTGATATTGCTTATGTAGTGGGAATTGTTGCAAGGTTTTCTTTCGATCTGAAGGAAACACATATGTCTACAGTTAAGAGAATTTTTAGATATCTGAAAGGCACTGGAGATTTTGGCCTACTATACAATAAAAGAGGAGACTTTGACTTGAAAGTATATACTAATGTTGATTGGGCTGGAAATATTGATGACAGAAAGAGTACAAGTGGACGAACATTATTTTTAGGAGAAAGACTAGTTACATGGCTAAGAAATAAACAAATTTGTATATCACAATCTACTACCGAGGCTGAGTATGTTGCTGCAGCTATAAATTATAGAAATATTGTGTGGATCAAACAACTACTAGAAGGTATGCAAGAATAGATCACCAAACCAGTCACTATTTATTTTGACAATACAAGTCCAATAAACATATCAAATAATCTGGTAATGCACTCAAAGACCAACCACATATCTATCAAGTATCACTACTTGAGAGAGAAAGTACAAGACAAGATTTTAATGTTGGAGTATGTGAATTCAAAAGAACAATTTGCTGACATATTCACCAAGCCACTACCAAAGGATGCTTTTGAGTATATCAGAGGTGAATTAGGGGTCCTACCCCTATCCAACATTAATTAAATGCAAGAGGCATGTTGCATCAATTCTAGGAAACATTTGAATATCTGAATTTTTTAGTTGATGCTGAGTGATCACACTTTAGGTGTTGTCTGAAGTTGTGAAATGAATTATGTATGCAAAGGTAAATTAGTACATGAAAGGTATGATTCACTACCTAAACAAGATTTTGGGAGTATGGATCTTTGACATTGTTGTCAAAGAGGGAGAAGTATGTAATTGATGACTCTGAAAGGGAGAAATAAGCACAAGGGAGAAGTAAGTACAAAGAAGTAAGTGATGAATACAATTAAGGGAGACTACATGAAAGAGGGAGAATGTAATAGAAGGCAAAGAGAAATTAGAATATACCATCATCAATTGATAGTGTTTCCATCAATGCCAAAGAGAGAGATTGTTAACCAACTGATGGTAATGGTGATGAAGACCGAGTTTCAGAAGAATACAAATAATTAGAATGATTGGGTCAGTTGTTAATTTGTCATTGATGTCAAGCAATTGATTCCTAGTTTATATTAAGATGTCATATCAATTAGAGAGGAACTTAATTGGGCAGATAATAAAGATCATACAATGATAAGGAACTATTGATATAATTATTTCTTACTTAACATTTGATGTTCTTAAGTTGATAAAGGAGAAAAGTCAAGTCGGTAAAGGGAGAAACCTAGTTACAGAGTAGTGAAGTGTTAAGTCAGTCGAGCAGAGCAAAGACAATCACCAAGCGAAGTTAACAACTGAACATGTCAGTTATCGAGAAAGGTTGGTAACTGAACAAAGTCATATTCTGACTGAAGATATTCACCAAAGTCACGGAGCATGGAACCATGCATGAACAAAGATTGAATACAAGGAACATAATAAATTTAATTCAAAGGCATACAGATCAAGAAGTTTCCAAGCATGAAGATGAAGTCTTTTGCAAGATCTACAGTCATGAAAAGACAAGTTCAAAATCAGTGATGTAGATTAAGAGAAAAAAAGAAGGTTGTGAGTTCCAAGAAAAAGTGCAAGTCACGAGGCACGGTTAACCACTTAACCGAGTGGCAAATACATTGAATCAATTCATTTGAGAAGATCAGGTGACTGAGTGCAATTGAGGGAAAACCTAATCAATCTGATTAAGAGGCAAAACAAAGGCTTGTATATTGTTGAGTCTGTATGTCTATATAGAGTTGCTAGCAAAGTTATAAAATTGAAGAGCTACCGAGCAGAGTAGTGAAAGAATTGGGTAACCAGTCCAGAGGAGAGACTGGTGAGTTGATGAGTTGTAGGTGCCAGTAAGTTTTAGAGAGAAAAAAAATGATCTAATCAAGAAAAGTATAGTTATAGAATCACAGGTCACATTAGTACATTGTTTCTTACTAACATTTATAACATAAAATCTCTTAACCAAGTGGATTTAACAAGTCCTTTTGTAAACACTTGAGAAAGGTAACATTCTAGGATGAGTATTTAGGCCCTTTAACAAGGCCACTCCTAACAGGGTGAAGATCTTAACATGTCTAAGGTAAATCCCCTAACATGGTCATATCTAACAAATGTGCATTGTAATCTTTAATAGGACTGGCTCTTAATCGAGCATACTTCATAAGAGTATTTATTTTTGCGGGTGACAATTCCCACAAAGGTTTTTCCCAAATTGGTTTTCCTCTTTAAATCTTGTGTTACATGTGATGCTTGATAACTGTGAATGTTATTTGTTTAAGTTATATGCTTTTATCAATTTTGTGAAGAGCTTTCAAGTTTCGGTTGATGTTGTTGTTTGATTCACCGAGCTGAATCAGAGGTTTAGATTTAAATTACTAAGGCTCAATATTTTTTGATTCATCCCCCTCTCAGTAAACCATCTTTAGTAGGGTAAACCAACACAAGTAAGTCCCAAAAATCATAGAAGTAACTCTCCAATTTACAAAAATATCAATGATCCTTTTTCCATATCAAATTCCATCACTGATCTACAAATCTTCATAGCCTGTTCAAGAACTCTATCTTGTTTACCTGTTCATTTTGTTAACACCACTTCCATTCAATTAAAATATTATCACTGGTTAACATAATTATTCATGCTCATACATATAGTATCTTGAAATTTTTTACAAAGATATCCTATGACCTCTCCATCAAATACTTCACTGATCTAAAACAACTATCAGATCACTTACTGTCTATCACTGACTATTTTAGCAATTGCCTAGTTTCAGCCCATTCAGTCATAACCAGCTTAATCCTCCATATCAAAATTCACGATGGCAAAGTTAACATCAACACACATGATATAACCTTCCATAAGAATAAAAACATTAGAAACATACTGCAACTCATGATTCGCTTACACAATATCAAGGAATATACTAAAAACATTAAGTCAAGTAATTGACATCAATGACAACCAAATAACTGATTCACATGTTATCAAATCTATACTAATATTCATCAATGCATCACTACATCCATTATTTTAACAATATCCCCCTTTGTCATTGATGACAACACTCTTATCAACATCACTTTTCTTTGCTTGTGATCTTCCACTTCTGTCTGCACACTCAGTTATACTTATCCATCATCTTCATATACTCCTCCTTCCATCTTTCATCTTTATCTTTCCCCTTGGACAAAATACATATTCTCCCCCTTTGACATCAATGCCAAAGTTTTCAAATCAATCAGTCATCTTTGAGTACACTTTACTAAATATTGCATGTTTATTCCTCATTACACCATTTCAGCATCAAACTTAAGACTTCTCCCCTTAAGATTTGTCCACCACTACATCAATTCATACATATGATATTCTGATAACAATATATGAATTGATGCAATCAACATCATCCTCTAATTAACTTCAGATAGGGGAATAACCCCCAATCTACCTCTAAGATGTTCAAAAGTATATTTTGGTAACGAATTAGTGAATATATCAGCAACTTGTTCTTTAGTAGACACATAATCAAGGCTTACCTCCTTCTCTTTACTTGCTCTCTTAGAAAATGCTATTTTATTGCAATGTGTTTTGTCTTCGAGTGCATCACTATAGTTTTGGAAATATTTATTACACTAGTGTTATCACAAAAGGTAACAATAGGTTATGTTACCTTCTCATGAATTCCTTCAAGAATTTATTTTATCCATACTGCTTGTTGACAATTAAGAGCAACAACAACATACTATGCCTCAACAGTAGATTGAGAAATACAATTATGTTTCTTACTAGTCCAAGAGACTAATATTTCAACATTTCCTTCCCAATCTGCATTGGTAAATACTTTCAAAGAAAATTTTCCATCCATACCATACCATAAGCCATAATATTCAGTTCCTTTAAGATATTTGAAGATCCTCTTTACTAGAACCAAATGTGAGTCTTTTGGGTTTGATGAAAACCTTGCAACAATACCAACAACATGTGCAATATCTGGTCTACTATGCACAACATACTATAGTTTATCGATCATAGATCTATACAAAGTTTTTTTTACCATAGGCTAGTCCTTCTTCTTGTGCATACCCTTTGCAAACTAGCCTTGCCTTGTTTCTGATCACTTCACCTTTCTCATTCATCTTATTCCTGAAAATTCATTTAGTATGTATAACATTCTTGTTAGTAGGTCTAGGTACTAAAGTCCAAGTGTTATTATTTTCTATTTGTTCTAATTCTTCTTTCATACTCATAACCCAATTATCATTTTCCAAAGCATCTTTAATAGTTTTAGGTTCAAGTTCAGTTATCAGAGTGCTTTCTCTTACCTTGCTTCCTGTCATTATTCTAGCATTTTTGTCACCAATAATATGATCCTGTGTATGATTGAGTTTCACATACCTTGGGAGTATTGATTCTGTCCTTTGATTACCTTCATCATTATTCACTGGTTGTGCTTCATTCAACACTTTAGTTGCCTGTGGTACTATCTTAACTTCATCCATTGACCATAAACAAACATGTCATAGTCTTCCAGTTCCTTCTTGCTATCTTCATCATTCTTTTCAGAAAATTCATCAATTCTAACATTTGCACTTTCAATCATCTTGTTAATATACATGATCAAACACTTATATGCTTTGCTTCTAGTAGAATAGCCAATAAATGTTCCTTCATCACTCTTAGAATCAAACTTACCATTTTGATCATCCCTCTTATGTTACATTTTCTTCCAAAAAATTTAAAGTAATTGACACTAGGAGTATGGTCATACATTAGCTCATAAGGTGTTTTGTGTGTACCTTTCTTAAGTTGTTCCATGTTCAAAGTATAAACAATAGTACTTACAACTTCTCTCCAAAAAGTTTGAGCCACTCCTTTTTGTATCAATTGTGTTCTTGCATAATAACTATGGATTTGTTCCTTCTCTCAGCAATTCCATTTTGTTGAGGTTTTCTCGATGCTAACATTTATTTCTTGATTCTGTGTTCTTCACAGAATATTGTAAACTCGTCTGAAGTAAACTCACCTCCTTTATCAGATCTAAGACACTTTAGTGATTTACCTGTTTATTTTTCAACTCTTGCCTAATACACCTTAAACATGTAGAATGCATCAAATTTATCCTTTAGAAACATATCAAACATCATTCTTGAGTAATCATCAACAAACAAGATAAAGCACTTATCTCCATAGTAGGTCTTTGTTCTCATCGGTCCACACAAGTCAGTGTGAACGAGGTCAAGAATATTTTGAGATGAATAGAATTTACTTGTAAAGCTAGAACTAGTTAGCTTTCCCAGCTGATATTATTTACACATAACATTCTCAGGCTTAGCTAGAGAAGTCAAACCTATAACACATTTTTGTTTGCTGACCTTTACCAGATTATCAAAATTAACATGAAAAAATCTTTTATGTCATGACCAACTATCTTCAACTCTAGCAAACAAGTAGTCTTTATTAGTAGAGTTCAATAGGAATAGGTTACCTCTAGTCTTTTTACCAGTAACAATCAACTCTCTAGATGTTCCTAAGATTTTGTACACACCATTACTGAATTCCAACCTGAAACCTTTGTTTATCAACTGAGCAACACTTAACAAGTTATACGTTAATCTATCAGCCCAATAAAAATCATCACAATTAGTAGTATCATTAAGTGTTATAGAACCTTTACCTCTTACTACACATGGTGAACCATTACCAAATCTGACTGCACCACCATCACATTTTTCCATTGAAATAAATTTTCTTTTATTACCAGTCATGTGATGTGTACACCCACTATCTATTATCCAACCACCATTGTAATTCATTCTTGAAATCAATGCTTTCTCCTCACTATCTCCATCTTCACTGGTTGAGGGATCTTCTTTAACTGCAACAAAGACTATCTCTTCCTCATAATCTCTTCCATCTGATTCTTCATTAGTCACTTGATCTTCTACTATGTAGCATGCTTTCTTACTCTTGTCTTTGAAGTTCCTGAATTTCTTGAACTTATCCTTTCTATCATTGCAAGGACATCTAGATGTAATGTGACTAATTCTATTACATGAAAAGCATTTTAAGGGTAGTTTACCTTGATACTTTCCTTTTCCTCTAAGTAATCTCCTTGCTAGCAGTGCTTCCAACTCTTTTTGTTCTCTTTCCTCATATAATATAGAATCATAATCATGTTTCCCTTCAGAAATGTTAGAGACTTTCTTTCCTTTCTTTGATGAACCAATGGTTATGGAAGTTTTGAAAGAAGACTCTATTCTTGGCATACTATTATCAAAATTACTTAACTCAAAAGCAGTAAGTTTTCCAATCAAAGAATCTAGAGTCACATTTGTAGGAATGATAGATCTCAGTTCTTGTATAGTAGAGAGTCTTATAACATACTGTGGTAGAAGGTTTATCAAGATATTACTTACCACATCATCATCAATTTGACCACCAGCTCCTTTAATATCAGAGACAACTTCCTTTAGCCTTTTGTTGTATTGACCAATATTTTCTCCTTCCTGCATTCTCATTTCATCATACTTTCCTCTGAGATTGTCTACTTTATCTTTCTGGACATTAGCATCACTGCCATGGACCGTTGCCAACTTATCCCACATATCTTTAGTATTATCTATTTCTTTGATATGTACATACTTAGCATTAGCTAAAGCACTTGCAATTTCTATCATAACAGAGTTGTGTTCCAACTTTCTCTTTATTTTATCAGGAGTTAGAGTGCTAGAAGGTTGAACATACTTTGTTGTAAGATGATGCAATGCTTTCTCTCCAATACCTAACAAATGCAGCTTCATCCTGCTTACCCATGTAGAAAAGTTTTTCTTAGAGAACTTAGGTGCTTCCTTCTCATACATCTTCATAACTTTTCCCAAAGTTGTTAAGCCTTCGCAATCAAGGAACCAAATCTTTGATACCAATTGATAATAAAGGTCTGATTACTGAGAGGGGAGGGGTGAATCAGTAATCCACACAAATTCACCAACTTAACTTCTTTAAACTTTATGCACCAAAACATATAGAAGCAACTAACATAAGTAAACTTTCAATGCATACATCCACAAGTAATCAAACACAAAATGTAAACACAATATTTATTACGTGGAAACTCAATTGGGAAAAAACCATGATGTGAGATGATACCCATAAAATTTGTACTCTTCTGGAATACGCCCTGTTAGGAGCTTACCCTATTAAAGGTTTACAAAACACTGTTAGGTGTTACCCGGTTAAGCGATTTTCCTAAGACATGTTAGGATCTTTTCCCTATTAGGAGAAACCTTCTTAGAGGACTTTAAACACAAGCTAATATACCACCTTGTTAGAGGATTTACAATAACAATCTGTTACGATCCACCGTGTTAGGGGATTTTACAGTTACAATGATTAGAAAGTAATAGATAAAATGATTTGTGAAAATTGCACTACCTCTGCATGATCATATATTGTTAAGCTCTAAAATACATCACCATACTGTATATTCTTCCTAAGCTCAATCACACTTGAATCCTTTTCTTGTTCTATCTCCAAATCCTTCTACACTTCACAATCAGTTGTCTTCTCTCTCTCTCTCTCTCTCTCTCTCTCTATGTTCTTCATCAACTATTCTACTATATGAAATTACTTCCACCAACATACAACAAACCCTAGATCTGAGATTTGAATGATCTAGATCATCTTAGGTAAGATACAATGTATCTAGACACTTATAAAACATTTTCCTCTAATCACGTTGGCTTTCCCATCGATTTTACCTTGGTAGTTGAGCCATTTCAAAAACCTCCTTTGACCAAAAAGAAACTTCCTAAAGAAGCCTTCTCAAACATATACCTCGATCAATGCAATGTTAAGTAAGTCCCACAAATCATGGAACTAACTCTCCACTTTACGAAAATCATCACCGATCCTTTTTCCATATCAAATTCCATCACCGATCTACAAATCTTCATATCATGTTCAAGAACTCTATCTTGTTTACCTGTTCATTATGTTAACACCACTTGCATTCAATTAAACTAGTATCACCGATTAACATAATGATTTGCACTCATACATATAATATCTTGATATTGTTTACAATGATATCCTATTACCACTCCATCAAATACTTCACCGATCTGAAACAATAATCAAATCACTTACTGTTTATCACTGACTATTTTAGCAATTACCCGGTTTGAGTCCATTCAAACATAACCAACTTAATAATCCATATAAAAATTCATGATGGAAAATTTAACATCAACATACCTGATATAACCTTCCATCAGACCAACAACATTAGAAACATACCACAACTCATGATTCACTTACACAATATCAGGTAATATACTGAAAACATTAAGTCAAGTACTTGACATCAATGACAACAAAATAACCGATTCATCTGTTATCAAATATGTACCAATATTCGTGAATGCATCACTTAGCACCACTGCATCAGTTATGCTAACACCAAATAATTGTGGCATAACTTTAGTGAAAGGATTTGAGTACACTATTGATTCTAGATTTACTAGCTTCACCTGCATCTGATCTTCCTTGGTGAAGGTTGGTCAAATCAACATTAAACTCTTGGTTTTAGCTCTAATTTCATACATAATCCTTTAGTCCCTTCTTTCTAGATCTATATCAGTTTTCTGTGTATTTGTCTTGCAACTTACTTTATGTGCTAAAAAGATCAATTATATACCTTTGGCCCTAGATCTAGCATTCACTTTACATATTTTTGGTATCACTTTCAACTCCTTACAAGTACTGTTGAAGATACCTTTTGTGTGATCATCTTCAATTAGATTTGAGGTCAAGCCTTATCATGTATCCACTTCCCTTCCATATAATTAAAGTGGAAATAGGCCTAGTTTCCCTAGTTTGCATACATAAGCTAATGAACCCTATTTCCCTACATTACAATGTCTTGTTTCTAAATCTACCCTTTTGTATTGAATTTTTTATACATTTATATTTTTTTATGTTGCATATTGTCAATTTTGTAACATTTGACCTAGTTCTTGCATCATGTAAAACAAAAAGAGAAAAAATTATTCATGTGCTTAGCTCTCATAAGGGACTGAAGTTGAGCCCAATTGACTTTTATCCAATGAAATTACTTAAGATCAAAAATAATTATTAGTTTGTGTGATTAAGATAATGAACTCACGTTTCAATAAAATTCCAAGGAAGTCTTATAATGAAATGTTTAAGGAATCCATTATCATAATATGAGATAAACAACATTATTTGGTTTCAGAGAGAGAGAGAGATAGAGATTTTCTTTATGTCGGTCAAGGATTCTAATCAACCTTATAGATTTTCAACAACTATACAACTACAAACTTAATAAAAAGTTCTAAATATGTCAACAAAGTTTGAAACCCTAGCAGTATACAATATATTTCAATGTGTACTTTAAGGAACACATAGGTCTTGCAATTTGGATGAGAAGTTTATAAATGCCTAAAACTTATCTAAACTTGTAACAATGTGCCATATTATGTTGTAGGGTTCTCTGTATCTATTTAAACTTTATGACAACTTGGTCAACTCTACAACTTAGAAATGAATTCATCCTACACTTGGCAACCTTTAATAGGATATATGGTACATTAAACTATTGATACAAGCTTGGAAACTTAAGATAGGTTTTAATTGTATGTGTACTATGAGGTGCCTAATTTCCTAAATCTAGGAAATAAATTAACTTTCATCTAAATCAAAGCAAGATACAATTCCAATTTAATTGCAATCATGGAAAACAAGTTAGCTACAATAACAAAACTAATGAACAAAATAACAGATAAATAAATTTATGCTAAGTTTTCATGATTGCATAAAAAAATTTATTATCAACATTTCAGATCACACTACATGATCCATCATCAGGATGCGAGAGGGCATCAATGATCCAAAACATTGATAATAAATTTTATTACAGAATCAAACCCAAAAGTTCTCATGAACATTCAGATGGATTGTGGAAATTTGATAGCTTCGATTATGCTAATTTGTTCTTATGAGACAATATTCCTATAGGAATTGAAAAATATAGAACCATGAATCCATGCAATAAATTATCAAAAATAAAAGATGAGGCTTGTTGAGTGAACTAAATATTAAACTAAATTAGAGAAATGAACTACACAGTGATGCTTTACCTAAAATGGGCCCTGATTTGGGTAAATACACAATTCAAATTAATTATAGAATCAAGTTTATATGACCAAAAACTTCTCATATATTCATTCATTCATGAAACTAGTCGTACATAGGAAATGATATGATGTTGAAATAGGAAACTTTTTCAAAAATTAAACATTAACGATTAGTTGTTCTTCCATGAAAAATTTATAGACTAGCTTAACTAACTAAATGAACCTTGGTTATCTCTCATTGCAAACATGTATGAATAGAATTATTAGATCTTGCAAGGCATAAGAAAAAACAAATACAGAGCCCTATTGAAACAATCTAACCAACCATAATGAGGAACTTAAATATGCATAATGAAAATGCCAAAAAAACTTGATGACAATTATTATAGTTAAGCTACATCCCATGTACTGAATAAGTTTGTTGCTGACATGATTCCTTTTGGTCTTGTTATATGGGAACCTCATCATTTGGACAACTAATTTGTACTGTGTATTCTTTGGTTGCAAGAACTATCTTTGGCTCTACTGTCAATAGATGTGGGAAGATGACAAGACGTTTGAATGTTTAGGTACAGTAACATATTAGTACATAGAAAAATTCTTCATAATGATAACCATGTAATTTTAACATATTTCCATGAATTATTATACATCCATATATTATCTATCATCCGTAAGTAAAAATATGTCAATACTTATAAAATCATCTTATTTGTAGGAAAGTATCAATGTTTTAAACTAAAATTTTGTAGCAATAAGAGCATTGAAGTCTATTAGGCCAAACAAAAGAGTCCCAAAAATGGACTCATCACATGCCATATTTTTTCAATGATGATAAAAACTAAATAGATTCTTATAGTTTCTATAACGAAATTGCAATGTGGTTAACTCTTCCCTCGTTTTCTATGAAGATCTTGTTTGAACAAGAAATGATTGCTTCTATGGAAAAAATAAATCTCTTTCAATGCAAACACAACAACAAACCATAAAAACTCTCAAGAAAAGCATTTTTATGTGTTTTCCATTCAATGAATAACATAGACTTGGTAAAAGATGAAAGTGCATTTTTCCTTTTTTATATTTTTGTATCCCGAACCCCCCTAAAGATCTATAATAAAATATTATAACTATATAAAACTTTGTTAAAACTTCCTCAAAATCATTTGGGCCATGCAATGATTAAAGTATTGACACTAACTAGAATTGACCTTGAAAACCCAATTTCATATATATTTTAGAAGTTCCTCATTAAGATTATGTTTGGTCATGATATCACTACCCAATATTTTTGTATTTGATAGTAAAAGTACCTCTTGAAATATGCAACAAGTAACTTTTTCTTTAAATGTGAACATGAAAACTTGTGATGTGTTCTTACCTTAATAGTGATATTGTTTTGAATTCAAGTTTTTATAACTAATACCACTTATAAAAGGTACAAAAAATAGAGTGTTTATAGTATCTCACAAAGGCAACAAGAAGAAGGAATATTCCTTTCTAGTTATTGTTTGAGTAAGCCCAAACATACTATAATTCTAAAGATGGTGTTGCTTTCATGTCATTGTTTGAGTAAGCCCAAACATACTATAATTCTAAAGATGGTGTTGCTTTCATGTCCCCGTGGTAAAGAGAATTACTCGTATCATGCCTTCCATAATACTCTTACCAACATTCGATCATCAAATCAAAATATTGTACAACATGCGAAGAGCATAATAAATTATTGTAATTCATGTTAGTAAGGTCACATTTGCCAAAATAACAAGGATGAGTTTCTTTGTGATACAAAAGATGCAATACAATAATGTAGACTTGAAGAATGGAAAGTCCTATGAAGCCTCTTCTCAAGTCTATCTATTTATCAAAATGAACTTAACATGATCGCTTGGCATAAATTTAAGTATAGCCACAAATGGAATGCTTCTCTTATGGTTCATTCTTAAAAGCATTAGCAATGATTTCATAAGCTCAAATAATTGAACCTAAATTTGATCCTTGATAGTAGGTTGCGTGAACCATTTACTAGTCATAATCAAATTCTGTTTTTTGTTCACTTCATCATCCTATTTGGTGAAACACATATTAATGTATGTTAGGGCATCCTAAGGAAAAATACTTTTGGCATGTGTGTCACATGAAAATTGCATTGATTTTTTTTATAAAAAAAATTCTAATGGCGAAGAAAATACATGGGTTCCTTTTCATATACTAGTTTTAAATACAAGAAATGTAGAGCCAATATTGACAAACTAGGAGATTCTACTATCCCATTTTGTAGTGTCATTCCAACCCTATCGTGGAAGAGAGGTAATATGGTCTTGAAGCTAAGATTTGCAAGTGAAATAAGGTAAGTATAGTGACTTTTAAATGTTAACTAATAAGGCCAAAGTACATTTGGTATATTACGAATTGTTATGATGTTAATTTATGGTAGGATACTATGACTTAATTAAAAAGATTGGATATTTCATAGGATTATGGTTGTAGCCTTGTAGTGTGGTGATATTGTTGTTTAAATAAGAGTTTAGAATGCTAGAATTATAATGACTCTGGCAGTGATAATAGGATTACTCGATAGTGGTAATAAAGTCATTTTATGTTATTTTATGGGAAAGGATGCACTATATGGATTTAATCAAGATACTTGAATGGTATTGTCCTTGTTCAATGCTTAAATAATGATTATTTGACGATATTATAATATATGATGATGATTACCTCCATGTTTATGGACCACTGATGTTTGAATCCTTAACATGCTCATGTTACTATTTTATGGATGATATTTGATCTGCTTGTACGAATATGGATGAAGTCATAGTTACTCATGCGTGAGGTCCAAACAATATCTCAATCCCCTTCATTGTTTGATTATTATATGCATGTACTTCATCTATTTTGCTAACGTGAATAGGTATCAGGCATAGTTCCACCTGAGCTATAGGTTTGAGCGTGCCTTGTCCCCGACAATGACACAAGGGATAGTCTCACCGACCTTTCATGATTGAACCAATATCGTCCCTATATGGATGGTGTATCCATACTTATTATATCATCCCTCTAGTACATGTTGGTAAATTTAGATTTCATATGCATTTTGTAATAAACCAGTATGAGTGTTTGTGCATTTAGAGTTCCCGCGATTGTCGCAGTTAAGTTAGGATTTGCAGATTTTGATTTATGTGGGAATTTAATTTTTTTTACCAGCAAATTTTTCATTGTTGAATTCTATTTAATTAGAATTGATTTAATTATTCCTGAAGGATTTTTGGGAAGTCTAAAGTTTGTTTTAATTTACTTAAGCAGATTTTTATTTAGCCTTTTTCACTTTTGAGGAAAAAGTGACTTTATAATGAGGATTAGAACTCATTTTTGACTTATGCATTTTTAGAGAGAAATTTTTTCTCAGCCCCTCTTTGTGAGAAATCGATATTTTGCTCGTTGGGAGCAATTTCACCATCAGATTTTTGTGGGTAGTGGCTCGTTAGATTCAGGTTGTGATTGCCATGATTTGTATTGATGTTTTTTTTAAATTTCATGGAGTGTGTGAATTTCCTCTTCCATTTTGGTGTTTTTCTCCATTTGAGGTAGGAAAACCTCATATATTGCTTTGTCCTTTGAAATTTTACTTGATTCTTGTTTCATTTAGATTATGGGATGAAATGATAGTTATCCCCCACTTATTTGATTCATTTTAGCCCAATTGGGCCTATGTGTATTTTACATTTTTGGAATGCATGTTTTCATGTTGTTATGTTGCCCAATTTTATGTGTTTGTCCAGAATGACAATTTTATTTGAAGTGTGGTGTTGGGTATATGGCCAATAGTTTTTAATTTTGCAGTTAAATTCTAGGTTTCAGTTTTGGGTTTTTTCATGGGTGCGCCATTTTGCGTGCCTCCCAGTTTTATGTGTCACCATGTTTATCATATTTTGGATAGTTGGATTTGGTAGATTTCCATGATTATGGTAGGATCATAAAATCAAAATGGATTGAGGGCATTTTTTTAATTATTTATCGTGATCCAAACTTACCCATTTACCTTTAAATCGTTGTTTTTTGTACTTTGCCAGATTTTGCTAAAATTTGGGATTTTGATGCTTTTGGGGCATTTTGAGTCTTCATTGTGTTCTAACAAGATGATTGATGGACTTCATCAAAATTCATGCTCTTGTTAAAGTGGTCAATCAAGCAACTCATTATTTGTGTTGGGTTTGGTACTTTCTCGATTTCTTGCCTTGTTTGTAGGGAGTGATTTGCCTCATGTTATTAGCTTTTCTTTCATGCTTGAGTTGAACTCAAATGCGATATGAATATTTTAGGTGTTGAGATCACATCTAGGCATGTATTTGAGCTATGCTCCTATGTCAAGATTTGAGTGACCCATGCTCTTGGTTTGAGACGAATAGAGCTTACCATGTCTCTTTACGATTTTGTGACGTTGAGAGTCTTTCTTGCATTGTGCTTGTATTGCATTTGTTTTTTTTTCATTGTGGCTCATTGTTATAATGAGATGAGCCTATTTTTTCTTGAGTAATTGAGTGGAGTGGCTCTCCAAGGCAGGTTGGGACATAAACGAATCGTAGGGTAACCCTTGGGGAGTTCCTAATAAAAAGTAAATTAAATAAATGAATGGAGTTAAAATATAATTAATAAAGGTAACAATGAGATTTAATGTGACTACCTTGCCATCGTTTGAGGATATTGATATGGTATGTCTTTTCCTTTCCATATGTAGATGTTGATATGGTACATATTCAACTTTGTTGTCTATGGACATTGATATGACTCAATGTAGCTTCCTTTATGAGAGAAGTATTGTTTATAGTCACATGGGCCACCATGTGACATGTGATGACACTCTCACTCTTGAGTATCTACACCAAACCATTGTTAGTACTGAGTAGTGACCCTGGTGTTATTTGATATTACATTTGGGCACTTGTCTACATGTCAAGTGATCTCCATGTGTTATTGATTATCTACATTTGTATGCATTGATTGGTGAGTATGTAGCCATATCTGGTGTGTGTGATTCCATGTGTTTGTGGCTAGATTAGTATCTTCAAGAGCATGAAGGGGTGGACCTAAGGGTTCCATAAGGTAGGGTGGTGTTGCACTTTACCACTTTTGGGGACCAGTGTATAAATGGTGACTTCCTCTAGAGACAGAGATAAAAAGCGTTGAGTGCTCGTTATTATGTCATTTATCACATTCCATTAATATATGTATATGCTTTGATATTATTCTCAGTAGATTAGCTTCCTTATAATTTATGTATTTTATTTATCAAGTGATTATTTCCTCGATTTGTGTGTATCCAATACTCCTCAGTGTAGAGAAAGCTTGTATTTAAGCCATACGTTGGTCTCAACAAGCCTACCTAATTGTTAGACTGAGAAAATGGTGTAGGAGAACCTAGGGTTGAAGCCCTCTATTTTTCTGTGAAAATTCTTCTTATGGTTGTTAAAGTGGTTTAGGAAAATTTAGGGTTATTTTGGAATCCTTAGGGATGTTGGTGATTGAGCTGTGTGGCATTTGGTCCAAGTGACCTTTGTAATGTCCTATTGCACAAAATGAATCAAAATGTGTGTTGGGAATCAAAATGCTTAGGAATACCTTTTTGGGGTGTTTTGATTCACAGGACGTGGTTTATGACCTTTTTTAATCCATTTATGGAGTTAGAATCATGAAAAAGCAAAATTATAAAAAAAAAAAATGAAAAATGTTGCTCGAGCAACATTTGCAACTTTTCCCAAAAAGTTGCTTTATGTCCAAAATATGTTTTGGATTAGTTTGAGCGGTAGTCCTAGGAGGATTAAGCCTATTTAAAGAATTCCATTGCATTGTATGAAGGTTGTATGTTTTTTTTTTTAATTTACAAGCAATTGCAAGTTGGTATTGTCACGATTTTTGTGATTTTCAATTCAACATCATTATAGATGGATTGAATTGAGTAGTTTTTAAATGTGATTATCTTTTGATAGTTGTTTCTTAGTTCTGTGTGGAGTGTATTTTCTCATAAGTTTCATTTTAAAGTTGTAAATAAAATCTTCTTCCAGCTCTGTGTTCTTTGGACCAGTCTAGACTGTCTATAGAAAACATGTCTCCTTAGGTATTTCCCACCTGTTGATGGGACTTTGTCACCGGGTCTGCCAACAGATGTAAGTTGTCACTAGGTACCAGGGTACCAACCAACTTTTCCTATAAAGGTTGTTCGAGGAATAAATTCTCTGGGCCTTCAAGCATGTGAGAGTCAGGTCTCGACGGTGCGGAAGCTAAGTTGGGAGTGTGACTGTTTTGTTTGGGGGGATAGTTGGTTTTCTTGGCTCATCTTCTTCGGGGATTTAGGTAAGTTGGGATTTCCTGCAAGCACGCATTAGTTAACCAGGTAAACTTCAAAAGATAGGCTAGAGTTAGAAGTATTACATCTACCTATAGTCAATAAAATACATTTAAAACATCAACCATGCTCTAACATACTACACTAAAATACTGAATGCACATAGAACCATTAGTTCATACATATTCAATAAAGAGGGGAAAAGAAGGTCGTTAATCTACTTTAAAATATTAGAGAAAGGGACATCAGAAACATACAGCACAAAAGAACATTAATCTGGAAATCAGAACGCTAACAACATCATTTCCAGAACTCTTCCTTCTTCATTAACATGTTTTCCAACGAGCATTGATGCATACAATAATGAATCCAAGGGAGAATCTATCTACTGAGAACTTCTAAGAACTAAGGAGCATTGAGCTCTGCAACTACCAAAAATGAAATGTTGAAATTCTATAGCTATGGACTGCAAAATTATCAATTTTTTCGACCCTTGGAATGAGGTCGGACTTGTTATTTATACACATATTTGCCATAAATTTAACCTAACTTATATTTACACTCAACAATAAAATATGATTTCCGGTGGCTGGTACTACCTGCACCATGCTACAACAACCTTGAGAAGAATAGAGGTTTGACATGTCAGAAGAATGAGACAAGAAAAGAGGTATGGAAGAATCGGCCTCGAGAAGAGAGCCAGAGGGAGAATAGAAGAAATATGATCCCTTAGGGATCGAGGCTACATGCCTCATGAATGTAAAAGTGGCTCACTATTTCCGATGCACCATGTGTTATGTTGGAGTGGTGCCTTGGGAAGACCACCTATCAAAACCATCCCACGAGTTGACGTGCCTTACTGGGGTCACCCACTTTTTGACACCCTTATTAACTGCCTGATGATGACCGGTCGGCTCCAGGGAACTTGGACACGGGTCATTAAAAGAATACAAAATTGTTAGATCTGGGACTCCGGGATCTGGGAGCTTACGCTCTGAAAGAATAATGAATACAAAAATACACCCTGCTAGTGAACATCTCCGAAATCTAGAAAACCTTATTGCTCCTTGCCGTTCTTAAATGCCTTGAGAATTTGACTCATGCCACCTTCATCAATGTCCTTGATGTTTCCCCACCGATCGCGAATGATTTTGACCTTTTCTTTAATATCCCCAACTCCTTCTCTAAATTCATCAACTATCTTCATGGAGTCATGAGCCCGGAGCATCATTTTGGATATTCTTGACAGCTTCCCTCCGTCAAAGTCTCCAACAGACTGATACCGGGACTCCATTATCTCATCATACTTGCTGAGGACATAGTCCTCCAGGGTGCACATTCTGGTGGTAAAGGGATCAACTTCTGAAACCCTTGTAATGAATCCCTTGTACAAATTTAGCAAATACTTAGTTGCCATGGATTTTTCTTTAAGGGTCATGACCAGTTGCTTGCTTACCTCAATCCTGAGGTCAAGTCTGGAGTACTGGACCCAGAGGAAATTGAATGATTCTTCTCCTAAAATCTTTGCCTCAGTAATGGCCTCTTCTCCGGAGTTCATTATCTCCGCTAATCCTGTTCTCCACCCTTCATATTTTTCTATGCTTTTCTCCCATATGTGGACGACAGTGTGTGCCTGGCTCAAAATATTGTGGACTGAGTAAAGATCCGGGAGGGACACCTATAAGAATTGCCTTATGGCCACTATTTGATCAGCTATACATCCATCTACAACCTGAGCCTTCTTCTTCATGGCCCTTAGATCATCCACATCACCCTATGTAATCGGTAATCTAAAGGTGGAAGCCTCTGGGTGGATCTCGGCAGGGGCTGTGAGACTTCTGAAAAAAGTGCGAGGAGATTTGCATTGGTCTCTTTTTCTTCCTTCAACTTTTGGGTCTATTTATTGTACTAGACCTCCACTACTTTAGTGGCCTCCCTTAGCAGGTCTAACTCACCTTGCTTATCTCTCCTCCCCAATGTTACCTTTGTAATGGTATAATCCTCGGGCCTTACTGCCATTGCATCTGCATCTGGGGGAGGTGTTGCGATCACCGCAATTGTACTTCCTACTAGACCGGTCTGAACTGTATGGACCATCTTAGCCTTCTTAGGCTTCTTGGCCTCTATATTTCAGGCCATCATCTCAGCCAAGGAGAGGAGAACACCTATTGCTACTGTCGGGGCCTTTCTTTTTCTTGATTCCACCAGCCATTGGGGCAGCTGGGGCGGCTTTGCTGTTAAGACTTGGGTATTGGGATTCCTTTTGGAATTCGGCGGTGCATTCCTAGAATTTCTAGTATCATTGGGCTCCTTCTCTTTTTCATGTTCCTATTCCCTCTCTTGTTCTCTAGAGGCCTCAGTGTTCTCCACCATGTTGGTGTCCTCTTTTGTGATGTCTGGGGTTTCTCCTCCGCTGGTGTCAACATCACCTGTATCCTCAGGGATTTCCCTGTCCTTCTCAGCATCGGGCGAATTAACATTTGTATCTTCGAGGGTTTTTCCTTCATCCTATTATTGGTTTTCTTCCTCTGCATCATTCACCGGGACATCTTCCTCCATTGGAACATCTTCTGGAGGTGGCTGAGGTATCAGGCCAAGGTTTAGTGTTTGGTCTGTCGTGATTTCCTCGCTGAATGTACTCCAGGGAATTTGGTCACTGCAGTAACCAAAGGTGTTTGGAGCATGAAAAATAGGGGTACGGTTGATCCTATAGGTCCAATTTCCCTAGTCATCGGTTGCTCATCTATGGTTTGCCTTGGTTCATCCTCAGTCTCTTGGACCGGTGTTTTCTCCCGCTCACCTTGCTCCTTTCGCATTTCTTCCCAGGCTTCCTTCTCTTTGGCAGCTTCTTGTTTTGGGACTTCTTTCTCAGGGGGGATTTATTCTTTCTCTTGAGCAGGAATCTCCTCTACTACGTGATCTATATCCTAATGTAGGTTTATGAGCTCATCTACCCTGAAGACGTCATCAAAATTGTCATCTGGGGGAGAGGTATCTAAAATGTTCTCAAGTTTGAGGGAATCTAAACTGACATCTACTAGGGGCATGTTAGGCATACCGAGGCCCTAGTCTATGCTTGGGGTGGGGTTCACCTTCTGCTTCTTCTTCCTTTGTAGTGGGACCTCGGTATCCAAAATACTTGTAGACTCTGCCTCGGCAAAATTATGCCTACTCATCATTGCGGAGATTGATAGGGATCTCGTCGGGCGAGCAGATGCTACTAGAGTTGCGAGGAGGCCCTGGTAAAGTTGTGCGCTTATCTTCTGGCTTGCCAACCTTGACGCCTCCATTTTCTCTTGCAACTGTTCCATTATGGGGATCAAACCCTGGGGAGGTACCTTGGCTGGGGTATCTTCTTTCTCTTTCCCCTTTCTTGTGCTAGGTCCTGCGGCTCCAGAGATCGAAGTGGACCCCCAAACAATTTGTCCTTTTTGGGTGCTCTTGGGACACACCCGCGCAAAATACTTATGACTACCTTCTATAATGGGTTGGCATACTCCCTCGATTGTTAAATCTTCTGGGGTGGCCCAATCCACTAGAGGGAAATCCAATTTGTCTAACCCCTACTCTTTATACAATGGGTCCTCCAGCGGCCCGTCATCTGAAAACCCCTTTGGGAAACCCCAAAGGTCAAGGACTTTCATCAGGCCTTTGGATATTCGTGAATGTTGGCAGGCCCGGAGATCAAAATTGTCTTGGCAATCTGCCTAAAAATCTTTAATATCTTCTATGTACGGCGAGGATGCCTGGGGAAGTGCCAAGGCTATCTTACCTAGTGGATCAAAATTGTTTCTGGTATGGTTGAATTCCGCCAGTCCTAGACTCTTCAACTCATTGTTTGCCTCCTTTGCTGTGGCAAGGCTATAGGTATAATTCCCACAAGTAATTGGGAATGGGACATTGGTGACCTTCTTCAATGTGAAGAGGGTGTGCAGCTCCAAAATTTGTCTGCAGAATTCTAAAAGAATGATTCTATCCCTGCAATATCGGGGAAGGAGATAGGTTTTCCCAGAGAAGTCGGTCACCTGAATATATGTGTGTTGTTGGAATTGAATGAAGTAATTTATGTAAGAACACACCAATTTCATTGCCTCCTGCGATAACCGGTATCCAGAATCCTGAGTAAGTGTCAATATATTTTGGTAAATGAAGGCATCATTTACCCTGCAAAAATTTGGGAAACTAAGTTCCCACTGGACCTAGGGATAATGATCCCATGGCGTCAACTGGCCTGGCCCATTCCCAAGAATTCCCACTACCTACAAACCCAGAAAATCCAGTCTTTGTTGGGCCAAATCCCATAGTACGTAAGATGTCATGTGGAACTTTGAATTCTGGAGGACGCCTTTCAGCTATTTGTCCACATGGTTGGCTATGATAGCTGCCCAATTGAAGGTATGGTTGTGGGTGGTGATGTAGTAGAGAAAGTAGTACATCCATGCCAAGAATTCTCAGGCATGGGGTTCTCCAAAGATCCTGCATAGAAAAATAATTCCCGCTTGTATACATTCTTTGAAATCCCTGCGGAGAATCTCCAGCTTCATCTTTTTATAGTCCCTTTTCGGGGACTTCAGCCACTGAGAGTTGAGATGTTGCTGGGAGAGAAGGGAAGCTTCCTTGAACTCTTTTAATGACTTGGACTAGGTGAGAATGATGGATCCCTTGAATTGAGGGATCCCCAGACCTGAAGCAAAAGTGGCAACGTCCAGACGGACAATAGTTGTCGGATAGTATAGTGGCCGGGGATCAACGAGCAAGACAATCGGGGTGGGGGCATTGTAGAGAGTCACCAGTTGGAGTATCAGCTTCGATGCTTGCACCAAGCAAGGTAAATTTGAAGCTTTGATAATTCTGGAGGTGGCCATATGTCTAGCCATAACATCTTTGTTAGCTTCTAGTTTGTATATGGCTTGAACCAAGCCCTGCATCTCAACCCAAAGTCCGGGCTCTATGTTTGTTATCTCTTGCACCTTGGAGTCCACCTTGGACCTTACAAGAACACCCTCCCTCAGGTATTTGGAAGTTAGTGGGAGCTTGTCCAGCATCCTTTCGGCCTTAGTTTTTGAGCTGCCCGAGTGGAGGTAGTAGGCAGCTCAGAGCTATCAGGAGGAATGTTCACTTCAAACATTTTGATCAAACTATCTACAACCTGCAAGACCGGAGAACTATCAATACATGATCTGATAAAAATAACTTTAAGGACTCTGGGGAATTCATCACCATTTCACACTTGCCCAAAAACATGTTAGTATGCATCAAAATTCAGGAATGGTGAAATTAATGGGGTTGGATTCTGATAAACACCTGGGGCTTTGGGGCATTGGACTAAGTGACAAAAATAGAATGAAGACCCAGAGGCTTCTCAGCACCCGAAGTCTGGAAGAACTAGTCATTGTCGATGTGACCAGCAGTAAGCCATACTTGGCTGACATGGGTCATCACATGGCCACGTGACAGGTGGCGTAATGGCACTAATGGCGACAAGTAGGCTGACACAAGGGAAGTAAATGCAATATGGGATGGGATTTGAATGCCCGCTCATGGGAAATTAATCCGACCATCAAGATGACATGACAGAGGAGAGATAAATCCACCATGGCTTGAACCAGCAAGGTGTCAAGTTTAAGCCGTGGCAAATGTCTCTCTAACAATCTCGACAGACGGTTTGGATGTGATAGAGCATGATGAGCTCGATGCAATGGAGGGATATACAGGGAATATACACCTAATGTATAGAGGGTCAAAGCACAACAAGGGGAAAAGAAAAACTCGTGGGCTGACCACACAAGAATGACATATATACACTATAAAACAGGGAATTACATAGTCTACAGAATGTATAAAAGAATCCTCACTATCATATAGAGTATATAAACATATACATTAGATTACAACTGCACAGAGGGTGGATGACCCTTTGGCAGAGCCAACCCACCAACGAGAGGCGACAGGAAAGCCAACACGAAGGGCGTGGCGAAACAAAAACAAAACCAAAACAAAATAGAAACAAAAACAAGATAGACAAAAGAAAGAAAGAGAAAACCAGAAAACCAGAGAGGGGAGAGCTGAAGGCTTACCTATAAATGCGGGGAATGAAGGGGAGATGAGCATGGGAGGCGCTCTGCAACAAGTTCACCTTCAAGCAACCACGAGTGAGCACTGCAAACCACTTATTAGTTAACCACTAAGCATAGAGCAATTTGTTGTTCAATCACCTTAATCACCTTTGAAATCGCTCTGAGTGCTCTAAGTATTTAATCACGGTAAATGTGAAAATGTTAGGTAACTTATATTTATACCCTTAGGGTAAAAATGTGTTGCATTCTTTTCACAAATTTTGGCACAAGCAAAACATCTGGACTCTGGGCCTGGGGATTCCGTGCATCCACACCTTCTAATGAAAGAAGACATGATGATAGAGAATCCTAGAGTCTAGAATCTGGCCGACTCAAAAGAAAAAACAAACTCATGGACTAGGTCTCGAAGACACAATAAGACAAAAAAGCAAAAGAAAGATGACCCTCATGGAAGTGAAGCCCAGAGGGAAAACAGAGGAAACAAAAGAAACCAAAGAAAAGGGCAAAAAGTGAAAAAGAGGGACCCAACATTTTGCCTACAAAATGTAGGGACGGGTATGCAGGGCATAACAAATAGTGACTATCTAGGATGAATGCCTTGGTGCATTGAGAACTTCAGAATCTTTGGTTAGCAAAACTAAAATTAATCTTTACCTGGAGCATTCTGCTTGCAAAGTGCGAGGTGTCTAGGAAAATCCAGCCCATCAATGATTCAATCTTTTGGTCTTTCGTCAGTTGTGAAGTGTGTGCTTTGAAAGAAAACCAAGACGATGACCTCCAAGAGAAGCAGAGAGGAGGCACTAAGTAAATCAAACCAAAGTCATCATATCTTGCACATTTTCCCTAGATACCAGAATTCTCTATTCTTCAGTTCTTTCTTTTCTTTTCTTTTCTTTTCTTTTCTTTTCTAGATGGAAAGGCGGTACTTCTTTCACCATGAACCTTAAGCTTAGATAATTTTAATAATGGTAATTCTTTCACCTTGCCATCCACCTTAATTTTCTGAATAGGAGAGAATGTTCTAGACCCAGGATATTTTGATGATTTTCAGATTGGTCAATCAACCACTACAGACGATCTGCCCTCAGGGTGTCCGATTACTTGTCTCTTAAATATTGTTAACTGATGTTCGGACTGTCGAGATGTGAATTTGATGAATATTACCCATAACCTTTTTACCATACTTACAAAATAACTCTAGAGTGTGGAAAAATTCAACCATGCTAACAATAGATTCCAAATTCATCAGAATGTACAAGATACCATTCCAAAGACTAGATGTTATGCGAAGCATACTGTTCTACGAAATGAAGGCAACACGCTTGGAACCCAAAAAACAAAAGAAAACAAAAAATCCAAAAACAAAAGGAAAATGTGAAAAGGAAAGGCGGTCCCAAAGGACGACCGAAAAACTATTTACAAGGTACTCCAAACGGAGCACCGGGAAAGATATTTACAAGCAAGAAATATACATATAGTACAACTTCAGGCAAACCCACCACTTACCTCATTCAAAATAGTGCTTAAGAAACTGTCCATTGATAGGCAATGGGACAGCTTCTCCGGTCATAGTGTTGAGGTGATAAGTATTCAGCCCGCAGGTCTCAACTATCAAATATGGTCCAAGCCAGAGCCGTTGGAACTTGGTGTGCTTTCCTTTCTTTTCCTGGGCCTTGTCCCACAAGAGAACCAAGTCTGAGACTTGAAAGGCCTTATACTGGGATCTTTTGTCAAACCATCATTTTACTACCAATTGGTGATGTGCAAAATATTCAAGGGTTGCATCTCTTTTTTCTTCCATTCGTACCAGGTTCAAAAGCCGAAATTCCACAATGTTGTCCCAGTTGCTGAATTCCTGCATAAACTATAAAACTAGGATCTGTAAGTTGATGGAGAATACTGGATTCTGGCCATAAACTAGATGGAATGGGGATGTCCCCAGGGCTGCCTTTATTCAGATGCGATCCTCCCAAAGAGTGAATCTAATCTTTTGGTGCCAGTCCCGGGGGTTCTGTTCTAACAGATGTTTGATCACCTCAAGTAGATTTTTGTTGGTTGATTCAGCAACACCATTACCCTGAGGGTAGTAGTTGCTGGAGAAATTTAGAGTGATCTTTCTTTCATAGGTCCATTCAAGTAATTGCACCGAGGAAAATGTCAGAGCATTATCACATACTATAGCAAACGACATTCCAAATCTTGTGACTATGTTTTCTTCCAGGAATTTTATAACTACGTTGGTCATGTTGTTTTTACAAGGAATCGCTTCAGACCACCGGGTGCAGTAATCGGTAGAAGTCAAAATGTACCGGTGGTTGGCAGATGAGTTGGGGTTGATTTTCCTAATAAAGTTAAATGCCCATTGGGCGAAGGTTCTAGATTCAAAGACCGGCTGCAAAGGCATGGTCGGGTTACACTCATGATGTGCCACTATTTGGCAAGTATGGCATCTCTTAACGTGAGTATAGACATATTTGAAGATATAGGGCCAATAGTATATGGCCTGAAGGATCTGATGGGAAGTGGCATCAGCTGAGCCATACCCAGCTCCAAACTTCTCATGGAATTCTTCAATCATTTTTGCAGCATGGTCCCTATCTATGCACCAAAGGTATACCCCTTCATAATTCCTATGAAAAAGCGTTCCACTTTTGATCATGAAGTGTGTGCTTTTCATCCGTAAGATGCGACGTTTGTTTGGGGGTAGCCCCTCTGGGCATATGTTGTTTAAAAATAAGTATACCAAGTCGGTATATCACAGATCTTGAGTGATGGACTCCACTATATATGTTTGGCACTCGATGTTGGGAGTCTCTTCTGCCATCGCTCTACATAGTCCCTGGCCTAAGACTATCTTCATGGGTTGCATTTCCAAATCATAATCTTGGAGGATGGCCATCCATTTCCCCCATCATTCACCCAATTCACTCTGCAGGAGCAAAGACTTAATAGCCTGGTCTGGGATAATAGCGTGCACTTTTCTCCAGAGAATGTAATGTCAGAATTTCTTCACGGTGTGAACAAGAGCAAAGGCCTGCTTTTTCCAAAGGTGAATACTGGACTTCGGCGTTCTTAAAAGCGGAGCTCATGAAAGTAGTTGGTCATTCTTCCCCTTCGACCTTCTAGGTCAAAACTACCACGATAGAATGTGGCGAAGCAAAGGAGTATATGTGAAAAGGGAGGGAATAGTTTGGACTAGCCAAGACTGGTGCCTCCATAATTGTTTGCTTAATCTGGGCGAATGCCCACTTTGCTTCAGGACTCCACTCAATCTTTGTATCTTTCTTCATCATCTCATTGAGTGGCTTCACTATCTCTATGAATCCAGTGATGAACCGTTGAACAAAATTGATCTTTCCAAAGAAAGACCTCATTTCCTTCTTGTTGTTGGGCATCTGTAGATTTAGCAGCGCTTCAACTCTCTCAGGGTCAATAGATATACCCTTCTGGGAGATAATATGCCCGAGCATCTTCCCTCCAGTGACCCCGAATATGCATTTCTTATGGTTGAGGGAGATTCCAAACTGGCGACATCTCTCACAAATTTGGGTGAGGTGGGAAGAATGATCACGCTTGTCCCAGGAAAAGACAGTCAAATCATCCATGTAGATGATTTTGCACTGATTTACTAGGCCTTCAAACGCAATGTCCATAGCCTTTTGAAATGTGGGCCTTGTGTTGACCAGGCCAAAGGGCATCCTCCGGTATGCAAATGTTCCCCACTTGGTGGTGAACATTGTTTTGTCTTTATATTTGTACTTAACCATGACCTGGTTATACCTGGAGTACCCATCCAGGAAGGACATCATTTGTGATCCATTCATGATTTGCAATACCTCATCCAACAAGGGGAGAGGGTGATTATCCTTCTTAGATGCTTATTTAAATTTCAAAAATCCATGCAAAGGTGGATCTCGCCGCTTTTCTTTCTCACAGGGATGAGGTTGTCAACCCAAGTAGTGTGTCGGATTGGGAAGATGATTCGGGCTGACAGCAGTTTTTGGACCTCTTGATGGATTAGAGGCTCTATCAGTGGGTTTACTGGTCTTTTCTTTTGTCAGAAGGGCTTAACATTAGGTTTTAGTGGGATGGTATGGGTCATGATGGATGTTTCATAGGTTTTCAAATCCTCATACCCCCACCTGATTATATCAATGTATTCTTGGAGAACCGCGAGAATCTTCTCCTTCTCCTCAGGGGAGCAGGAGGTGCCAATGTGTACTAATTTTTCTTCACCGGCCTGGCCGATGTTGACTTTTTCAAATTTTCCTCCCTCTAAGGAGGATGATATCTTTTCTTGGCCCCGTGGGTCTGAGTCAAAGATTCATTCTAGTGCTACCATCCCCTTAGGGATGGTGTTGGTTGGAAAGTCTATGATCCCATCATCTTCTTCACCCTGCCCAGTATCGTCATGGTCTCTTTCTTCCACTATCTGGTCTTCGAAGACACCAACATTGGCCATGAAGGCTAGGATATGTTGATCATCCTTGAAGACCTAAAAGTGGGTGACATTTTCTAGAATGGACGGGGTGGGGAACATCTCAACGGAAAACTTCCAAAGCCGAGAGCTAGCCATTGGCTCGAGAGTGCTGGCAGACATGGAAAGGGCATCCAGGACATAGTTTCATTTCTAGGGAATGAGTTCAATTCCAAAGGCATAAAAATCTTTGATGAGGCTCCATGCTCAATTTTGATATGCGGCCAGCCTTCTATCATGACAAGTGTATTAGCTCTGGACCTGCTTAACGATCAACTCTGAATCACCTAGCGCCCGAAGGTGGGTGATTCCCTTCCTTAGTGCAAATAGGAGTCCAAGGACTAAGGCCTCATACTCTATGACATTTTTCATGTAGTTTAATTGCAACTTGTAAGACACGAGGAAGGATTTCCCCCATGGGTTGATTAATTCCACTCTAGCCCCATAGCCTTGTTTAGACCGAGACCCATCAAACTTCAGGGTCCACAGGTCATTGTTCGTTGTCTGGGGCTGGGAAGGCAAAGTGACCTTTGGATTATTTTTGGGGAGGTTGGGAGGAGTTTCCTCTGGCTCTGATGTCGTATGGGTAAGGTTTTCCTCTGGAGAAGCCTGTGGTTGGGGTTCCTAGAGTAGCGGCATCATGGGGATATCATCGGGATGATTGTTGGGTCCAGGAAAATCCACTTCATGTTTCTTCTCCTGGAGGGCATTGATGTGATGGGTAGCAGTGGCAATGCAAGGCTCACACACTAGTTCAGAATGTTTCAGATAATGCACCCTGGCACCAAGTGTCAAACAAGAGTGTAGTAGGGGTCGCTGCGGTGCCCTGTGAGTTAACCTCACCCCTTAGTTTTTTGCCCAGGTCTTGCATTCTCTGAGAAACTATGGGATCCTCCCTAGGGGTGAAATCAAATGTGAGTATTTCCAGGTGATGGTACACCTCGAGGGAAGTCTTAGAGAAGAGGACTTCATTTACCCTCCCAACTTCGGTGAGGGCCTGTTTCATCCTAGGTTTGCTTTCTACCTAGATCTGGTTAGGTTCTCCCTCCCAAGGGAGCCACAAGTGGGAAAAGTCAGTGGATAAATACCCATTAAGGGACTTGGACCAATTCTGACTTAATAACATCATGCAAGTCTCCAGGATGTCCACCACTTGGATGTCAATTATGCTTGCTATCCAGTGGCCTTGGATGAGTTGAATCCAGACATTCTTCAGCTCACCTACCATTTTCATAGCAGTTTCGTCCAGTTGGACTACTGTTCCTTTGGATGGAGTGGGATGTAGTCTAAGCTTCTGGCATATTGATAAGGGCATGACGTTGCCCAAAGCACCAGAATCTACTAAGCAATTATGTAGGTTCTTCCCTTGTATGTTGAGACCTAGTAAGAAGGGAGGATCCTCAGTGTTTCCCCAGAAGATAGTCATGTTGGCATCATCAAAAGTGACAGTCTTGGGTGGGTGCCTGATAGCTTCCAGGTTTCCCAAGAGATTCAGAAGAGACTTCCTCTGCTCTGGACAATTTAGTAATACCTCCATCAAGGTCATGGAGGTGGTAGTTCATTCTAGGGCCTTTGTGATGTCAAACCTCCCCCCGTGGAAAAGTTGGCTTCCCTCGGCTGGATCCTTAGCTTGGTTAGAGCTAGATCCTTTCAGTGGGAGGGAGCGATCGGTTGTGTTGTCCTGGGAGGGGTATCTTTGGGAGGCGTAGGCATGTAAACTAGTCCTTTACCAACCAGACTTTGGGTGTTGTAGGGAGTCTGTGGGTTGGTGAAGGCATTGGCCTCAAAGGCTAGAATAGATTCATCAAAGAACCCATGTAATTCAGGCTCTTCTTCACCTTCCTTGTCTGCTCCAAAGAATAGGGTCTCACAGGTGAAGGCACCGTGAGTAGGCTCTTGTATGGGCATTTCCAGGGGAGTAGGATCGACAGGTTATTACCTATCCGACTGGGAGATCATGATGACATTCTCTAGGGTAGCATAGTTCACCTCAGAATGAGAGTCGGTGTCATGCAATCTACACCAGTTAGTCATGGGGTAGAATTCTACAAGCTATGCAGAGTGGTTAGGCCCAACACTACTCTGAGTGGTGTTTTGGTTCAGAGGAGGACCTCCGGTGTTTGCATTGTTATTCCATTGTTTTTGGTTGGGCCGAGGGCCATTGTTGTAGTTCCTTCCTTCAGCATTATTATTTTTTTGGCTAGAGAAAATATTCCCTCTCTGGTAATTGGAGTTGTGGGGTGCAAAAGACCTTGCCTTTAGATGTCCCATATCCATAGTTAATGAGGACAATAGTTGCCAGAGGGATTCTACCTCGATGGACAGCTGGGTGTTCATGTCATAATGTGACACTTGTTGTTGTTGGTTCCTGGGGAAGGCAGCAACAGCTACCGAAGTTGAGGGTGGCAGTCCTCCAGCCACGGACAACTAGAAGAAAGTCACTCTGGAAGGTTGTGTCAAAGGTTGTTGTGTTTGCTGCGGCTGGTTCCAAGGAACAAATTCCAAACCCGATATTGTCTGGGTTTGCGATGGGTATACGTACCAGACCTACTGGTCTATCGGCGGTGGTGGGGGATTCATGGCCATCGCAGGGGCACCCATTTCCTGATTGGGGTTGTATCCCCCAGCGTAAGATGTTCCACTGGGTATCATGTTGAAAGGCATGCTCTACCCAATCCTGCCCGGTGATTTGTTCAGACTGCAGGATAAATCCAAGGCTAGATTGTAAACCTTCGCCAGAGTATCTCGGTTAGTGGGGGTGATAGTTCTCTATAGGAGAGTGGCAACGAAAGGGTCCATCGTGTTAAGGTATCTCTAGATGGTTACATCTACGGATGGGATGAAAGGACCCGTGCACCGCTTCAAGGTGCATTGGAATCGATGGTTGAATGCAGCAAGGGGTTCATTTGGTTCCTTCCTAATGGAGATGAACTAGATGTGGGACCACACTGGGTCCATGTGTACATGGAAGGCAGCCAAGAAGGTATCTTCCATATCCTACCAACTGTTGATGGAGTTGGCCGACAGATTAAGGTACCAGTTCAACTCATTCTATCCCAAGGATAGAGGAACATCCGGGTCACAATGTTTGCATGTTGGATCCGGTGTAAGTTCATGGCATCTTTGTATGCCTATAGATTCTCTTCTATGGTTCGTGAGCCTAAGTGCTCATATCGGGGACAGATCTTTTTTGGGTGTGCAAGAAGATCGTTGATTGCACCCAGCAACTGTCCCATTGGGGACCCAGTGTTACCAAAGTATGCAGCCATCAGGGGTGTTGGGTTTTGACTGAGTTGAGTGTTAGTCCCCATAGTTGTCTGGGAAAATTGGGTATTCTAAGATGTAGTATATCCCTAGATAAGGCTAGCTAGTTGTTCGTCTTTCGGGGTCCACTTCTTTCGAGCAGGAGGCTTGAGTTCAACAAACCTTTCGGGATTGGGGGCTGATCTAAGGACTCTTTCAAATTGGGCGGGTGAGAATGATCCAATCCCACTAAAGGATTGCTTCCTAAAACTATGTCTTGGAGAACCCTAAGGTGGTGTAAAATCTAAATCCTCAGAAGGGGACGAGCTCATACCCTCCTTCTAGCGCCAGTTTCTGTTGACGGGACTTTGCGACCGGGTCTGCCAACAGATGTAAGTTGTCATCGGGTACCGGAGTACCGACCAACTTTGCCTGTAAAGGTTGTCTAGGAAATAAGTTCTCTGAGCCTTAAAGCACATGAGAGATGGGTCTCGACGGTGCGGGAGCTAAGTTGGGAGTGTTACTATTTTATTTAGGGGGATAGCTAGTTTTCTTGGCTCATCTTCTCTGGGGATTTAGGTAAGTTGTGATTTCCTACAAGCACGTGTTAGTTAACCAAGTAAACTTCAAAAGATAGGCCAGATTTAGAAGTATTCCATCTACCTATAGTCATGCAAATACATTTAAAACATCAACCATGCTCTAACATACTACATTTAAAACTGTTACCCAAATTTTTCACATGCGGGATAACAGTCGTAGCATTTAAAAATTTGCATGAAGAAACATCTTTTTGACATTACTGTTCAGCCAATGCAAAAGAAATACATTACTATTACATTCATATTTTTAGATGTCATTATTGTACTCTAAGTATTGATTATCATTCCAAAAATTTCCAAAAATTCATAAATAGTCATTACATTGTACTTTCATACTGAATATAGTATACAAATGTCCTTTCTTGTTTCATATTTCAATTCAATATTTAAGAATACATTGCAGAATTGAAAAGAAAGATTGCAGTATGGAATAGAGGTCCCATGTATTGCCTTGTCTTGTCTTTGAGTTAGTTGGTTGTCTACTAGGTCTCTGCACTTAGGTCTTCATGAGTCTGAGTCTCCGTCTACATCTAGGTCTTTTAGGTTTCCATCTACATGAGGAATGAAAAATTGGTTAGATCCTGATGGATCTAAGCAATACATGAGAAAAAAATAACATACTATGGAAATCAAGTTTTCAATACTGCATATCAATCTAGAAAATTAAATGAAAGAAGGAAATGTACACTGACACTCACTGCAAGATAACAGCTGACTGGTTTTCACTTTTAGTCATTATCAAAGATGCATATTAAGATGGTTTCTATGATAAGAATGCTACAGAA